>JANVCQ010044837.1:0-11110 GCA_025531925.1 Erythroxylum plowmanianum
CCTTATAAGTCATTTTACACTTAAACAGCTAATACTAAACAGCTAATTTTACCAAACATCTTTAACAAACAGTTAATATAATCCGCTGGTCAAATCAGCTGATATAATCAGCTATCAGTTAACAGCTGATAGAATCAGCTATCAGCTATCAGCTATCAGCTGATTGCCAAACAGGGCCAAAGTCTTGAAGGTTTTTAAAGGCTCATTGTTAGAGCCCATTGGATGATAAAATAAACATTTTATTTAATGTAAAATAATACAACACAATATGATAAAATATTATATAATAGTTACATAATTCCATTAAAAAAATCTAAAATCCCATATATTTAACCTTAAAATCTTATTTAATAACCGATAATAAAAATAAGATAACGAGAATGTATAATTTTTTTTTAACTTTTTTAGTTATTGAAGATGGACAAAATAAAGAATAAAAAATTGAAAATAATTTTTAAATAATATTATTTTTTATTGTATGGGTATATTGTGAAATCAATTATTAGGAATGAGATATTATTGAAATATTATTAAGATATTAATAATATTTTGTTTATTCTTATTTGTTCCATGTATATTATATTAAGTAACGCAAATTTTTTAGTTGTTTAATTTTATTCTTATCATAAAAATTATAAATAATTATTTAAAATTTATTTAATTATTTAAAATAATTTTGATTATATTTATATATTTTTAAAATTTTTATTAATTTTTCATAGTAAATAATACAATAAATATAAGTACAAAATTTCATTATTATTTTAATATCTAATATTAAACACTGAGGGCATTTAATCTATAATTAGAAATTCTATTGTTATTCTCTTGCAGACTTTTTATTCTTATTTCTATTTTTATTTTGACTTATTTATTAATGAATACTAATCAACAAATTAAAATTGCCAACATGTATTTAAGAAATAAATCTTATTTGTATAAATTTTAAAAGCAACTATTTAAAGTTTTTCTTATAGTATAAATAAATATTTATTTATCATATTTAACTCATAATTTTTTATAATATAGATAATTTTTTATAAACATTTCATACACTGATTTCCTGTTCCATGCATCCGATTACAACATTGGCTTTACTAGGAGATACTCATTTGCATAATCAAAATCTTCAAGTAATTTTATTCATTGTCTCAGCCTTAAATTCGGCCCGTTCTAACTCCATAATTAACTCAGACTTTATTGCCCTTAATATTTATATATATCCAAAATATTTTTGTACATATAATATCTCCAAACTTTCAAACAATCAATATTGCAACAAGTTCCAAATCATATATCAAATTCAGCTCATAAGGCTTTAATCGTCCCTATGTACGCAAAAATCACTTTATAATGTTGCAACAAATTCCATCTTAATCTCTAATGGGAAACTCTATTGTATACACTGCGAAATCTCCAAATCCAAATGACATAATTAACATTGGGGTTATAGTTCCTCAAAAATTCTTTATACAATCCTCACTCATACGGTTTACTCATTTTTTTCCACGAGTATTCAAAATGTTCTCTTTACTATTCGAGTACATTTAAAATACCATCTATAATCATAGTCACTAATTGGTATAATTTGCTGGGATCACTTCAATCTTCAATACCATACTACTGTTGAGGCATTGTTAACTCCAACAAATATAACCCAAAACTCCTTGTGCTTATGATTAGTTCTTGTAATTCCTTAAGTAATTAATTCCTCAGTGAAGTAGTAGTATCGCATGTTATTCTCAATTTCTCAATTGACTCCCTTTCTCGAATGATTTTCTCAATTCATTCGATTTCTTGTGATTTCACATTGACTTACTCTAATGTCTGCTCATTCATACTAGCTTCTCCACATGTTTCAATTTATGTGATATCTCAATTTATTGTGTTGGTAACACATTCATTAGACCTGATTTGTATATCTTATACTTAATGTCACCTCAAATTTAAGAATCCATCACTTAGTCGGATACTTTACATCAACAAAATGCACACACTCTCAGTAGCATTTTCTCCCTTTTATACTTGAGTTTCTGTTATGGATATAACTCTAATATTCACTTTTGACTCATTAATTACTCATTTCTGATTTATTCCTTCATTAATCATTCTTAAAATGAATCATCTGGTTTACTGAACCTATCTCAGTGAACTTCTTCGAAAGAAGTTTTCTTGATACTATCCTCGATACTGCTTATGAAATCCTTATCAATCAACTATTTGCCATGATTACTTATCAATCATTCTTAGTACCTCTAGAAGATCAAATTTCAACATTTCATAATATCTCAATAAGATAAATTTTTGCCCTACTTATATGACCAAAATATCCTATATAATAAGGCTTAGTAAGGCATTAAGCAAATTCATTTACTCTAATACCTTGGTATATATCATCAAATTCATTGCATCTTATCTAGAGATGTATATTCATCCTGAAATTCTGATATGAATATTGCAGACATATTATTACGCTAAATCATAACTCTTATCACATTTATCCGACATTCATTTCAAGTCCAAGACTAACCTTTCAAATTCATAGAAAACTTTATTTTCTTTCAACCTGGCTTGTACACTTTAAATCTCATCATTCATGTTTCTATCACTTCTTTTCTCAATCAGTTCATGACAATGAATTCACATCTATTTCACTTCCAAAGACATCTCACCACAGTACAATTTTGATGTCGTATTCAATAATACATCCACCAATACAAATATGTTGATTCATTTTCTGTCACCTTTACCCATATACTATTTCTCATTTCTAAAATATCCACAACCTCCATTTTCTCACATTATGACGTATCATCACTTTTCTCACTATTTCTATCAACTTAAACATTTAACACATGCTCATGTGTGTGATTCATACTCATACGACTCAGACTAGGGATCAGTTGCCACTGTCTGCTATGACATGACTTAAATGCATGTAATTTGACACATATTTCAGAAATGCCCATATAAGATAGTACTTCTGGGCTCTGATACCATATAAATGTAGCACCCCACTCTCGCAAGACACGAACCCGACATCGATGGTGATATTTGAGTCCGTGCCTCACGGGGGTGGCATACTAGAGCACTCAGTTATTCAAAACTCAATACAATTTTTTTAAACCATAACCATAACGTATAGAAATCCATAACCAAATTGGGCCCGATTTCATTCATAAACATTTTTAGTTACACGTAACAATCAGTACACAACTCATCAGAGATTCACTAATCACTTAGGGCCTTTTACAAATACAAAACATTTCTAATTCCAAAAGTTATTACATACCGCAATATTCAATTACAAATGATACAAAATTTGCAGAATATACAATTCAGTACGAAAATAAAGAAATACAATGCAGATGCAAACTGATCCCGGCCTCTATCTTTCCCTTACATGTAGTAAGGATACTCTCGTTTACCTAACAGGGTACTCTTCTGAGTCCTAAAAAATAATTTCAAATTTTGGGTGAGTTTTGCGAACTCAATGAGGTAACCATCATCGATGATTCACTCAATTCATGCAACATATTAATTCACATAACTTATAGCCACATACTGCACTTTATATCAGCATCACATTTTCATTTAAGCATAAACAAATTTGGCATTTCAATTCAGTAAACATACTTAACAAAATGCATATGAAATGTTCATGAGACACTTTTCCAATTATTACGTTATTATGACTGAGTGCCTAACTGCCTCGTATCTATTAGATACCGGGTTTATTGATAACTGTCCCATATAGGACTCATTGATAACTGTCCCATTTAAAACTCATTAAACGTTGAGCCTGAGGCTCTGAATCACTTTCTGAGCTCGAGGTTCTTTTCACACTTTGAGCTTCAAGCTCTGATCGGTGGCCACTCTGATCACAACTCCCATTATCTGATCATGCATTCATGTAATGAAATGAATCTCATTTATTCAATCAATTGAAAGTGCTCAATGTCACACAATCATTTTCATTATCACATCTCATTCACATTGTCATCGGACCTTAGTCCGGCATTCAACACTTAAGTCAAGAAAACACTTATTCTGTCCAATTCACATTCAATGAGCACTTCAATATTTCATTTATCCATCACATTCATCGGACCTCCTGCCCGGAAACTAACCCCATCAATCACATTTATTTATCATTCATAACAGCATTTAAGCAAACATCAATTGAGAGAAACCGTCTAGGTTACTCACAGTACGCTCTCGAAGCTAAAGCCTGGAAGTGCCGTCAACATCTGGAGGTTGACGTTCCAATTGTTGCTCTAAATCAAATAACATATACATATATCACAATATGCACAATTATAATGCTCAATAATGCACATGGATGAAATGAATTATGTACAATGCATGTTCATAACAATCCCGGGTATCTTTCCTTTAATTTCATTACAAAATCATCCCCATATCAAAACTCATCTAAGTATAATTTATACTTAGGTTTATGTCTCACTAAAACCATTAAATTCACAATTCATTTCTCTTTGGATCACTTCAGATTTTTCCAAGATACCCCTTTCAGGTCTACTGTTCACATTCAATCAGAAGATGAAACTGAAATAATTTGGTCATACTCTCTTCTATAAATGTGTTCCTGTATGTCTTATCTTTCCATTGACACCAAAATCACTCAATTTGGTTTAGTAATTTGGAAGATATACCTCAAACATTATCGGATTATCCATATTCAAAAACAATATACTATGCATAACTTCCATTCAGAAATTCAACATCTTAGAGACTGAATCACAATTCAACTTTTTCATATGATTTATATCTCTATGTCTCTAGTTTAGTCAAAATCAAAAATCATCTCATTTGGAATTCTATAGGTCCAGATACAATCAAAATACTGAAGTATGGTCAGTGAAAGAACATCAGTTCATATTATTTAAGAGCACACTCACTGTACCCGTCCCACGTTTTTTACTCAATCTTTCTTAATTTATTTTAGAATGATGTCAATGTTTATGGAGAGGTAGGAAAATGTCTTAAGAATATAATGCTTCAAAAATTAGATCATTTAGAGGTCTATAGAAGAAGTTATGGTCAAAAGAAGGAAGATTGTTTAGTATAAGCGAAATTCCCAAATGCACGATCGTGCATTTGCACGACGGTGCTTTTTGACTAACCCTCAATATCACTGTCGTGCTTTTGGATGACGATGCTTTTGGCCTCTAATCTTAAAAGTCACCGCCGCGCTTTTGCACGATGGTGCTTTTCTACTTCTTCTTCTTTATCGACAACTTAACTTCTAAACTCCATAACTTTTGATCCCGAGCTCCAAAATTTACAACATTTATATCAATGAAAAGCTAAGAGAAAGATATACAACTTTTATGAAGACCATTTTGTAAAAATCTTCCTAGATCAATACATTTTAATTAAGGAAGTTTCAGATCAAACTTTTACCTCTCCTTTCTCTTTTCTTGGATCCATTTCCAGCTAACTTCTCTAACGTCTTCCTTCACTAAATCCAACACTTAAATCTTCATTTCTAATCTTTCCACTCCATTTTCATTCAAATGATTCACCACAATTTCACAGTACCCTTAAATAAGAAAGTTTACTCAAAATTCTTAAAATCATCATATCATCCTCTTCATGTTCTACACTTCATCATTCTCTGTACATTTTTCTATCACTTTATTCTCTGCATTTTCTTAATTCTCTTCCTCTAGCTATCATTTATACAATCTTTCTCACCTCATACCATCATCTTCCAACTGTTTTTCAACTAAAAAGCTATTCTTTTGGTCATCTCTAAAACACTCACATATTCACGTACACACCTACATATATATATACAGTGAAGAGAAACAGAGCATATCAGAAAGTCATCCTTTTTTACACATTCTTTATTTTTCCTCTCAACTTTCATTTTAAATCTTTCATTCTCCTTCCCAGACATCACCACATACTTATTCCTTAACTCTAAACTCATTTTTGTACATTTATGCAAACATCCAAAATTTTACGTAAAAACCATAAAAACATAGTATATGCATATCAACTTTTCAAGATTTTTTGCACTCTCCCTATACACCTTATCAATGATTTTTTTCTAACACAAAGATAAATTCCTTTCAACACCATCATATAACATATTGGTCATCAAACCCAAAAAAATCAACACATACAACATACCTTGAATTTCCTTACTCACTTTTTGCAAACACTCATATCACTATTGCATAGCCATTTGACAGTGAGCTAACGTGATGCATGCTTCATCTTATAAAAAAATAAAGAACCATAAAAGCTTACTTGTTTAAAGCTCTAACATCTTCAAAAATCACTTGAACCCTAATCCCTCATGCAACCATGTAGGTCATTGTAGAGGTTGGTAGGTTTTAGTTTTCTTTGGGGCAAACGAAAGAAATAACGAAGTAGGAGTGGTAGTGGGTAGAAGAAAACAAGATTTTACCCTAGTGGAGATTTGATGAAAAACTCTGTGTATTAGAAGAAACTTGAAGAAGAGGTTACAACGAAGGTAACTTAGACAAAATACTCATTCTTTTAACTCTCAGAGAACACAACTTACTCTTTAACAAAAGTATAAAAAGCTTAACTAAGTCAGTGACACTTGTCACTTTTCTAATGCTTAAGCTCTAACTACGTCCCTTTTGAACTAATTCCTTTAACTCTTATAATTCTTATCCTTACATTATAATTGTCTTCAATATTTTTCCAATACCCCTTTGGTTTCCTATTTATATTTTCCATAATAAATCCATAATTTCTGAAAGTTATTCATAAATTCACCAAAATTCAAAAATAGAATAATTTCACTAACCGATAAAATTTTCCAATATAAATAAATTCAAAATTCTGAAAAATGCACAAATCAATCCAATTATACCCGAAATTATTCATGAATGCATGTACAATTATTTTCATATGCAAAAATTTCACTATTCATGTGTGTATGTCTATGCTATATTATGCATGAGCATGAAAACGTGTTTCTAAGCTCTCATCGATCACTCTTATTTACTATTCTAACCTCCCTGCAGGTAACAGGATGTTACACACTCCCTCTACCTGTGTATTTAAAGTATATTGATGTAACATCCCGTTACCCTAGTAAAGGCAAAATTAATAGATGAGAGAAAGTGATGAGGAAGTAGAAAACACGTTCCATGCTCACGCATAATATGGCATACATATACATATTGAATAGTAAATGTTCTTGCACATAAAAAAAATTGTACATGCATTCA
Organism: Erythroxylum plowmanianum; assembly: GCA_025531925.1. Lineage (NCBI taxonomy): Eukaryota > Viridiplantae > Streptophyta > Magnoliopsida > Malpighiales > Erythroxylaceae > Erythroxylum > Erythroxylum plowmanianum. Next base: position 7,239 of record JANVCQ010044837.1, read on the forward strand.
TTGACAACTTCCAGGTATGATTATTTTTTAATGTGAATTTATCGAAAATGAGAAGTAGAGGGAGTTGAAAGAGTGATCTAAAAATGTTCACTAGGTGTGCTTCGGTTTATTAGCCATGACTTGTTCTCTAGTTATCCAAATGAGATGATTCTGGATTAGGATTAAACTAGGAATCTATGGCTACATTTCTCATAAAGACATCGAATTTAAATTTGTCCTTTAAGAATCTCAAAGTTTGTCATAAAGTTGAGAATTGGGTGCAGTACATTAAATGAATGTAGAAAATCCATGCTCTGTATTCGAGGGAAAATTTGGATTAATCTAGGCTTGATTAGAGAAATTGTCTTCTCAAAAGTTGTAGGAAATTATTTTACCTTTCCAACAACGTATAGTGTAGAAATTTTGGACTTTTGAGCTAAAAGTTAGGGTCCTTGTAAGCGAAGATGCTTTTTCTTAGTTTTTGTATCTTATGTGTTTTTGCTTCTTCTGTGATGACATCATTGATAACGTCATCTTCTTCTGTGTTTTGTATCGTTTGTGTTTTGCTATCGTCTGTGTTTTGCTTCTTCTTAGTTTTGCTTCTTTTGTGATGACGTCATTGATGACATCATCTTCTTTTGTGTTTTGTATCGTCTGTGTGTTGCTATCATCTATATTTTGCTTCTTCTTAGTTTTGCTTCTTCTATAATGACGTCATTGACGACATCATCTTCTTTTGTGTTTTGTATTGTCTATGTTTTGCTTCTTCTTAGTTTTGCTTCTTCTGTGATGACGTCATCTTCTTTTGTGTTTTGTATCGTCTGTGTTTTGCTTCTTCTTAGTTTTGCTTCTTCTATGATGACGTCATCTTCTTCTGTGTTTTGTATCGTCTGAGTTTCGCTCCTTCTGTGTTATTGTTCATGAACTCCTTCTGTGTTACTATTCATGAACTACTTCTGTGTTTTGTTCCTTCTGGGTTTGTTTCTTATGTGTTTTGCTTCCTCTGGGTTTTGGCTTCTGTCTTTCTTTGCCTGGCTATAACTTCTTCTATAGGAGTCCAAATGAATTGCTTCTTGAACCATTGGACGCGTAAGACATTACCCTACATTTCCACCTAAAAATTATAGCCATTTGAAATGAATTGAGAAAGATTGAGTGAAAAACGTGGGACGAGTACAGTGAGTGTACTCTTCAGTAATATGAATTAGGGTTATTCCACTGAATGTGCTTTAGTATTTTGAGTATATCTAGACCTGTAGGATGCCAAATGAGACGATTGTTGCTTTGGAGAGAACTAGAGATATAGGCCTACAATTGTCTCAAGAAGTATAATTGTGATTCAGTCTATAAAATATTTAAGTTCTAAACGGAATTTGGGCATAGTACACTATTTTGGAATATGATAATTCGAAGATATTTGAGGTACATCTTCCGAAGTACTGAATCAAATTAAGTGATTTTGGTGTCAATGGAAAGATCTAGAAATGGATAAGTGGTTAAGAATTGGACAGGTGTCCTAGTTAAAGTGGAGTTTTAAATAACTTTGGAGGATAAGTCATGGTACTTGCATTTATTTCTTTCTCTCAAAGCTTCTTTTTCTAGTGTTTCTCCAACATAGAGTTTTTCATTCACCAAAGTTAAACCTTGCTTTTCTCTGGTTGTCATCACTTCCATTCTGATATTTCTTTCTTCTATTCTAAGAAATGACCGAACCCCTTGTCAACTTTCAGGTTGATGTACGTAGTTGCATGAGAAATTAGGGTTACGTAATTTTGCAGATATTGGAGCTTCAAACAAGTAAGCTTGTTATGATTATGTAGTTTTGCATGAAATAAAGTATGCATCGTTAGTTCACTGATAAAGGGTTAAGAACAGTGATATTCTTATTTTCTGGAAAATGAGTGAGGAGATTTAGTGTGCTACACATGGTGATTTTCTTTGGATTTGATGATTGAAATATTATGGGGTAGTGTTAAATCAGTTTTGGGGTTGAAAGATCAATGAAAGTGGGTAATGGTGTGAAAGAACGATTAAAGTGAAAGTTAGAGGAAATAGTAAACTTTAAACAGAAAGTTGATAGTGATATATACATAGTTATATACTATGTTTTCCTCTTAACTAGTCACATATGAGATTATATTGGTAAATTAGTGAATGAGTTATTGATATCAAAGTATTAAAGGATTGAGATTCTAGTTCAAGAACTGATGAGTGATTAAGTTATGAAATGAGAATGTGCATAAGATATGAAGTTCGTTAAAGTATCCAGGATTGTCATTGAGCATGCATTTTACATAGTCCATATAGCTACTTGTGCATAAATGAGTTTTGTAACGTGGGTGAATTGTGTATTGCATAAATTGGTTGTGCAGGTCAAGTGTCCGCATTCAGACGTTTCCAGAATTTGAAAGCAAATGCTAAACTGGAGCGTATTGTAGTAGACTGAGATGGTCTCACTTTATTGTTTGTTATTTGAATTTTTGTATTATTTGACTACTGAATGATTTTGTAAAATGTGATTGAATATGTTGGTTTCCGGACAGGAGGTTCGATGATTGTAATGGTTGACTTGGATATTGAAGTGCTACTTAAATGTGAATTGGATGAACTATGTGTATTGAAGTGGTTGTTAAGTATTTTCGGAATGTGTAATTGCATGCATGTGAAAGTGTGAATTGTGACCAGAGTAGCCACCGATCAGAGCTTAAAACTCAACGAGTGAAAAAAAGCCTCGAACTCAAAAGTGATTCAGAGCCTCAGGCTCAACGTTTAATGAGTCATATATAGGACAGTTATCAATGAGCCATACATGGGACAGTTATCAATAAGCCCTTTAAGGAACAGTTTAGTCACAACAAAATAACAAAAGAAAAGTAGGTCTCATGTGCACTGCATATGCATAATTGAGTGATTAAATTGTATTGAATGTGAAGTGTGAAATGTATAATGATGTGAATTATGTGTTATATCATTTGAGCCATCGATGATGGTCACTCATTGAGTTTGCAAAATTCACCCAAAATTTGCAAATATTTTTCAAGATTGAAAGTATACCCCGTTAGGCCAACGGAAGTATACTTGCAGCATAAGTGAAGGATAGAGATCGAGAATAGTTCGCGTCTGCATTCTTATTTCTTGTACTTATATCAGATTGTGATTTCAGTAATGATTGTATCAATTTTCCAAATTAGAAATGCTAGTAAATGATTTTGAAGTGTAATGAAATTTTGACTACAAGTCTTCTATTTTTGTAATGGGCCTAAATGGCATTGAAATTTTATTGACTTTATTACGTGGATTAAAAATGTTTATGAATGAAATGGGCCCAATTTGAGTATAGATTTCCACATATTGTGTTTGTTGTTCTTTCGAAAAAAAATTTTATACCGATTTATGAATGTGTTAAGTGTTTTAGCACGTCACCCTCGCGGAGCACGAACTCGGATATCACCATCGATATCAGGTTCGGGCCATGCGGGAGTGGGGTGCTACATTGGTTGGTATCAAAGCCCAGAATTACTATCTTATATGGGCAATTTTCTGAAATATGTCAAGATACATGCATTTTAGTCATGCAAAACCAGTACGAAATTTTAAATTTGGGTACCAATTTTAAATACCGGTCGGTATCGGCCGATACAGGAAATTTAAAAAATTTGAGGGGGTTTTTTTGGAAAATTTTCAAAAATTTTCAAAATCTCCCTCCCTCTTTCCTACCTCTCCTTCCCCCCTTTTTTTCAAAGTTTTTAAAATAATGATAAATATTTTATTACTAATAATAATTATAAATTAAATAAAACTTCAAAATAAATTATCTTTATTTTAATTACTAATAAATTATTACTAATAAATTATTTTTATTTAAATTTATTTTAATATTTTATATAATATTT
>JANVCQ010044847.1:0-11110 GCA_025531925.1 Erythroxylum plowmanianum
ATGTATTTTGGGATTTAAACTTATTCTGTATTGTGTATGGTTATGAATATTTGTTTAATTTCTTCGGATTGTAATGGTATGAAGCCCCTCGGGTTAAGGGACGTTTGATTAAAATGATTGTGTGTATGTGTTATGTGTGCGAATATGCATGTGTTAAACGAATTATGTATGGATGTTGGGATCGGGTCCGACGTTTAGGACGTCTGTCTCGGGCGCGACCCGAGAGGCCGCCTCGGGAATAGGGATCCGGGACCCGGGCCAATAAAGAACAAAAAGTAGTGAGAGAAATACTTAACTAGGTTTTTCGACATTGATACCACCTCTGAATTGAGTCGAGGAAGCCTATTCCTTCATAGGTCTCCAAAGAATGAGAGTTTTGCCCCTTTGTTGCCTCCCGAAACTCCTAAATTGTTTTCTCCAACCTTTCATATCTTCTACCATCACAAAGCGACGTTTTTACACTAAAAACTTAGGGTTTAGGTGAGCTGGCCATTTCTTACGGGTGTGTATGGTGGTGTCATACCCGTGATGTCATGCCCATGTCAAATTAATCATGGCATGACTATGATTAATTTATCATGGCCATGAGACATATCTCATGGTCATGACAACTTTCTTCTTCAATTCTTTTGGCATTTTCTTATCTCCTCTTGCCCTAATCCTTCTTCTTCAAGTTCTATGATGACAAGTGAGTGTGAATCTCAAGAAGATGCCTTCAAATATTACACTGTTAACTCACTTTAGCTTTTTCACTTCCAAATTATACCTAAAAGCAAATATGAACTAAAGTGAGTATCTTAAGCATTTTAAAACATTAATCACTAAGTGTCATGGATTAAATATATCAACAATTAAGTATTAGTATTAGAACCTGAAAATAAAATAATAATGATAAGAAAAAATTAAACATGTAAATATATATTTGAGCATAAGTTTAATTATAGGTGGTAAAGATTAATAGACAACAAGATGCCTCAGCACTAGTTGAGGTAGATAGATGCTATTGCTCATTGGCTTCATTGGTGGATAAAGTTAGTGGTTGTTGTAGGATATGGTTGGATTAATATGGTTATTGTGGGGGAGGAGCAATTTCGATAGTTGCCACCTTCTTTTCCTTGTTTCTACCAGGTGTCATTATATTGAATAAATATAACTCAAATTTTAACATCACGCACAAATATAAGTCAAGCATTAACAATATGCATAAACGTAACTTAAACTTCACTAATCCATATAAACATAAGTCAAACATCAACATTCCGCATTAACATAACTCAAACATCAACATTCTGTATTAACATAAGTTAAATATCAACAATATGCATTAATATAACTCAAACATCAACAATAAATTTCAAACAATATAAACAACTTTTTTTTAACCTTGAATCACCATAATCAAGATCTGGAAAATCATTATCAATAATTACATTATGATTTGACTATTCATCACTATTATATTCTGCCAAAGTATCATCATTGTTAGAGAAGTGCTCTGAAAGTAATCACCTTTAGCACTTATTGTATAAATCTTTATGATTAATAAAAAGCATTTTCATTAATTTAATGTTTATAATCTTTATAAATTGATAATGATCTTAAATCAAATTAATGAAGTCCTTGATACATTACATAACAAGAAGGAAATTATAATGAGATCATGATAATAAGATTCCTATTATGTGTAATTATATTAGTATTTAAATTTTCCCTAGTCATAAGATTAATGGGCCTGGACATTATTAATCCAGACAGACTAACACATCTTATTCTCCTTGATTGGATCAAGCAGTGGATCTCAAAAGTTGTAAGCATAAGTTGTTTAGAGTTAACATGTAAATGCTTACTAAGAGTAGTAAGTACATTGGATGACTTGCTACGAGACAATCATATGGATAATCTATTCTAGTGTTAGTGATAGTTTCATCATAGCAATGGTGCAAATATCCATAGACTTAAGGTGCTTAAGGATATCTTAGATATTGATCCTGTACTTTGACTCCATTCGTTGTTGCCTTTCAGAGGTTGCTCAGAGGTGGCGATTGGGTAGAATTTGAGGTATTCAAAGGTAATTAAGTAGCCAATAAAGGATTCATCACTCTTAATAGAAGGATATGATACCCACGACCTCTTATCAAGGTCATTACTCAAGAATCTCTGGCCAGAGTAGAACTATCATAAAGAATAATCTTCAATGACATATCCAATTGAGTAATGATCTTCAAGGACAAAAACTAACATCACTTGAGCTAAATGTGACGTAGTCAGTCTAGTGGGAGCTGACATTTTAACCATACTCTGAACCAAGTGGGTTATAGATGGTGAAAGGATAAATTGCACAGGAGCATTGGTTTGTAGTCAAACCACTGACTTTTTAGTCAATTGGAGGTCATGATGTATTGCTAGATACTACTCATAACTTGCTTGAATTAAGTGTTAATTCAAGTGGCCAATATAACCGAGAACCTAATGGGTCACACGAATTGGAAATGCAAAGAATGACTAAAATGGTTTTGGATGGGGATCCAAGATATGAGAGATGCATGACTAAGCTACACAAGTGTGGTAGTTTAGGATTACTTGATTGTAAATCATATGACACATGTGAATCTTGCATATTAAGTAAGATGACAAAATTATCCTTTAAAAAATGGGTGAACGTTTTCATGCATATTAAGTGAGATCAATGGCCATTTAATTCCCACTAACTATCTCCATTGATGTTGGGCGTTAGAGGAAGGCCAAAGGATGTAAAAAAACTCCAATTTTCGTGCAAGTGTTGTGTGAAAATAGAGAGACTTTTGGTGAAGTGTTTATCATCTTCTTTCACTCTCTACAAACATTCTCTGAAGAACACACATCAATAGCTAACACTTTTGTGTGTGTTTTTCCATTTCCTTGGAGGTTTATTTCTTCTATCTTCATGGACTACATTAGAGATGATCTAGCTTGGTTGTTGTGGTTTATGACAACCTAATGTGGTGAAGAGATTAAAGAATGAAGGAGATCAACGGAAAAGTTACACACATCTTATTCATGTTTTGATTTACTACATCTAATGGCATATGCTTGACTATGTATTTTTTGGATTTCATTTTGTTTTTCACTTTGTATATTCTAATTTGTGATGCGTGTGATGCATAATCGAAACCCTACAGTGGTATTATAGCAGGTTTGTGCCTAGTATATGTAGTTTCATTACATATGCAATATGATTGCATAGTTATGACGACTTAGGATCTGTTGTGAAAAAATGTGAAATTAAATTGTAAAATGTTGTTTTTATGATTTTCTTTCATTGTTCTACTTATTAGATGTTTTAGATTGTTTTAGTGATTAAACATTAATTTTAATGCAATTAAAATATTTATTTTCAAATTTTATACAACATGCATGAAAATTGTTTTCTTGCAAAACATATGATGTTAATTGGCTAAATTATTGAGGATGAACATGTTTTTCTTGGAATTTGAGTCTAGAAAAATGATGTAAACATATTTAGAATGTGTATAATCCTCTGTAATTTTTCCAGAATTAATTAATTTCAAACAGTATATAGATCTAGTCGGTTTTGTTGAAATTGATGGAACTGTTTTGTTTGATAATTTTGTACATGTATGTTTTGTTTTGGTTCCAACACCTTAAAAATATTTTTATATGATAAAAATGTGTTATTTTGATGTCTTGTGCATGCCCAAATTGAATTTGCTCAAAATTAGATTTTTGGAAAAAAAATTGAGATGTCAAATTTGTCATTTTATATATCTAGGTGTAGTTTTAGTTGTCTTGATGATTTTGGGTGATTCCAAAATTATTTTGTTGAATTTGAAATGACTTGAAGATACATGGAATGAGAATTTGATGTTTTGGAAATTTTAAAATTAATTTTTAATTATTTCAAGTAGAGAATAGAATTTTCTAGTATAACTAGAAAGTGGCATGTATGACAAAACTAAAGTGTTTAATTTTGACATCAAATAAGTATTTTAAGGTGAATTAATTTTGTATATATTTCTGAAAAATTGAAGTTTAATTTAATTTGATTAATATTAAATTCCAAATTGAAAATGACATGAAAAATTAAATTTTAGCCAAGATTAGCAATTAGATTTAAGAGTTGAATTGACTAGGAACCATAACTAACCAAATTTTGATACCTATATATATAAATCCATATAAGAATAATAAGAAAAGCCGATAACATTTTCTTTTTGAGAGTAGAATTATATAAATTTGAGTAAAAAAAGGAAACTAACAAAGAAAAGAAGGTAGTTTACTTACTTAGTGAAAACTTCTTTGATGCATTAGAGAATGCATGCTAGGATTTTGTGTGAGCTTGCTTGATGGATGGTTATGGACTTAAGTCCAATTTGATTGAGGTGTCCATATCATGCCATAAAGTTATAGTAACTATATAGATATATATGTGATATATAAAAGACTATCCTAGTTAGATGAGACCTAAGTAGAAACCTCTAACTTAGAATGTTAAAACTAACGCCTTCCATTAATATGGTGAGAACCAAAATTCCTTTAGAGTTAGGTTTGTTGGGCAAACCCAAGCCCACTCTACACGAATATGTTTGAACCATAGAAAAAAGGTTTTTAGATTAATAGGTCAGTTTTAACTAAAAGCGTTGATTTATTAGGCAAACCCAAGGTCAACGTGGACAAAGGTAAAGTTGGGTAATGTACATGAGATGTATATGTGTCAAGAGTTAATAGCCCAATGTATGTGCACACATCAACAGTTGATAGCACTAGATTCGATAGTTGCACTAGCAATGCAATTGGTATGACCGATACCTACCGATTGACCTAAGGTGGCTTATTAGGCAAACCCAAGGTCATTCCTAAAGATATTGGATATCGAACCACTAAGAGAAATTTTATACAAGTTCTCTCAGATCGATATTGAGGGTTATGGATTCACAAAAAAATAGTAGGAGCCATAATGCATATTAGTTAATTCCTAATTTACATGTGATACGACAACAACCTATAATCAATGTCTAGATCACCTCCGTTTCAATGATTGTTCCCAAACCTAAATTCAATCAATCTAACAAGACTCTTCACCCCCAAAATAGCAAGGAATTGGTAATAAAGAGTATAAAGATTGTAGGAATTGAATTAATGCCACAAGTTAGAACTTACTTGATAAGTTGAATCAATCCTTAAGATAAAACAAGCAAGAATCTAAATTCTCTCTTGAAGAATGCTTTCTAATTCTATTTTTTTCTCAAAACTCGTGTTCATGCTTAAAGCAAGGGTTTAAATACCCTTTTGCAATACAAACCCTAACAAACATAACCTAAAAACCCCTTAAGAAAGCCAAAAATATCAAAAAGGCCTTCTTAAAACAAATCTGCCCAAAAATAAATCCCACATGGATTTGGGCTTCAAAACTAATTAAAATTGACTAGTACTAGTCCAAATAGGATAAGGAAACAACAAAAATAGAAGACTAACTTAAGAGGGGCGAATTGGCCTTTTAAACTAGGCCCACAAGCTTGGTTCCTTAAAATAAAACATGCACATGACTTTTTTAATGAAGCATACACACTTAATGCAAATCAACCCATGACTAAGCCTAAAAGAAGTCCACATGCCCTTTACAAGATAAAATAAACCCAAGCCCATTGATTAGACTTGTGCTTGTAAAAATTGGCTAATGTTAGCCCTCTTGGTTTGATGCCTCCAATGTGCACACACTTAGGTGTCTTCCTAAGCTCTTCCCTAAGCTTGATCAACAAAACTTCTTAAAGTTCTTGTGAAATAAAAGCTTGTGCATAAATCTAAAATTGTGCTTTGAGCTTGCTGGAGTGTGACCTTATAATTGGACCCATTGGCATCCTCAAGTCTCCATTGCCTTGGTGAGTTGTATCAACATGCATTTACATACAGTCTAACACCATCTCTCTTTGACATTTAGGATGCCAGAATCGACACCATGACAACTCGTATGAACTTACGCTCATCGATGGAAGCCAATAATTTGACTGGGCCAAATTTTTTAAACTGGTTTAGGAATTTGAGAATAGTTCTCAAATCAGAAAACTAGGCAATGTCTTAGATGAACCACTTCTTAATCCCCATATTGCTGATGCTTCTGATAGGGATTAGAAGATATATAGAAAGCATCTCGATGACAATCAAACGGATTGTTATATCATACTGGCAACTACGTCACTAAAGTTGTAAAAGCAACATCAGGCTATGGATGCTCATACCATAGTATATCATCTGAGGGAGTTGTTTGATGAGCAAGCAAAGTCTGAAAGGTTCAAGACCTCAAGATTGCTCTTCCTCTCCAAGATAGCTGAGGACACATCTCTAGTGCAGTATGCACTGAAGATGAATGGCTACATTAAGAGGTTGGCCTCTTTAGGTTTCTTGATGGATTATGAATTAAGTATAGACTTAATTCTGATTGGTTTGACTAATAGTTATTCACAATTTGTGCTTAACTGTAGGATGAACCAGATATCAACCATGATTCCTGAATTGATCAACTTGCTCAAAACAGTTGAGCCATTTGTCAGGAAGGACATTAAGGTTATGATGCTAGTAGACTCTTCTGGTTTGAGGAAGAAGAACCAAAATAAGAAGAAGTCCATAAGACCTAAGGAAGGTGTGGCTAAGAAGAAAGCTAAGGAGACTGCCCCTAAGGGAATATGCTTCCATTGTGGCAAGAATGGCTATTAGAAGAGGAAAGGCCTATACAGAGTCACTGAAACAAGAGAAGGCATCAGATACCCCCATCTACTTTAGGTATGTTTGTTGTTGATATTTATATTGTTTTTAATAATAACATATGGTTATGAGATAGCGAATGTGGCTAATACATATGTACTGATATATAAAGCTTCAACAATGATAGACAACTCAACAAGCGAGAGTTGAACCTACACATGGGCAATGGAGCAAAAGTTACTATATTAGCAATAGGAACATATGTATTGACACTCCCTAGTAGGCTTATAATATAATTGGATGATTGTTTTATGTACCTATATTGACTAAAAATATTATTTCAGTTACTAGTCTTAATAAAGCTAGTTTCTGTTTAAATTTTAGTAACAATGGTTGTCATATCAGTTTGATTGGAATGCCTTATGCTATGAAACATTATGAAATGAGATATACATATTAGATATTTCCAATCCAATTTTAAATATCAATAACAATAAAAGACAAAAATGAGATAATGGGAAATCATCGTACTTATGGCATTGTTGTCTTGGCAATATAAGTGAGAGATGTTTGACTAAACTACATATGCATGGTAGTTTAGGGTCATTTTATTTTGACTCATATGACACATGTGAATCTTGCTTATTAAGCAAGTTGACAAAGTTACCCTTTAAGGAAAAAGGTGAATGAACTACTGGGTTATTGGACTTCATACTTTTAGTTGTATGTCGTCTAATGTCCATACATGCCAAAGGTGGTTTCATATACTTCATTAGCTTTATCGATGAATTCAGAAATGAAGTAGAGAAACAGTTGGGTAGAAGTATTAAAACACTTCGATCAGATCAAGATGGTGAATACTTAAGCCAATAGTTTCTAAATTATCTCAAAGATAATGGGATAGTCTCCCAATGGCCTCCACCTTACACGCCACAACCCAAAGGTGTGTGGTAGAAAGGAGAAGTCAAACCTTGTTGGACATGGTAAGATCAATGATGGGCTTAGCAGATTTGCCAAAATCCTTTTGGGGATATGCACTCGAGACTTTTGTTTATATGTTAAATAGAGTTCCTTCAAAGTTAGTTAATGTTACTCAATATGAGATGTAGACTAACAAGAAATCTTTCTCACATGAAAGTTTAGGGTTATCTGACTTATGTGAAGCGGATTCAATCAAAGAAGCTATAAGCTAAATTTGACAAGTGTATGTTTGTAGGATATCCTAAAGAAATGATAGGATATCAATTCTACAATATTTTGGAAAAAAAAGTGTTTGTTTCAAAGCATGCTATCTTTTTAGAGAAATAGTTTCTTCTAAAAGAAGACAATGGGAACAGAATTGAATTTGTGAAAGTTCAAGATGCTCAAACAGACACAAATCAACTACTTGAATCTGAGATTGTTGTTCATAATGATGAAAATATAGTTCAACCTTTTGATACATAAGAAGTTTGTAAGTCAAGTAGTATATATCATGCTCTTAGACAGATGGATTTCTTATAAATGAACATGATGACATATTGCTTATAGAAGACGATGAGCCTACTACCTATGCAGAAGTTCTCAAGAGTTTAGAATCAAGTGGCTTTAAGCTTTTGGTTGACCCACCTAAAAGGATAAAACCCATAGGGTGCAAATGGGTTTTTAAGAAGAAAACTGACATGGAGGGTAATGTAGTTACCTATAAAGCTAGGCTTGTAGCTAAAGATTATTGTCAAAAACAAAGAGTTAACTATGGCGAAACATTTAGCCTGGTAGCCGTGCTTAAATCCATTAGGATACTTCTAGCTATTATTGCTTATCATGATTATAAGATATGACAAATGGATGTGAAAACAACTTTCGTTAATGAAAACCTAACCAAGGACGTGTACATGACTCAACCTGATGGTTTCATATCCAAAGATGATGAAAAGGTATGTAAGCTTCAAATTTTCATTTATGGATCGAAGCAATCATCCAAGAGTTGGAATATCCAATTTGATGAGCCAATTAAAGAGTTTGGTTTCTCATTAAATCTGGATGAACCCTATGTGTATAAAAAGGTTAGTGGAAGTGCAATCGTATTCCTTGTGTTGTATGTAGATGACACACTACTAATAGGAAATGATATCTTATCTTTACAATCAGTCAAGATTTGGATGTCTAAGAACTTCTCCATGAAAGACCTTGGAGAAGCAACCTATGTTTTGTGGATAAGAATCTAGATCTAAGAAGTTGCCTAGTCTTTCTCAGCATATATATATATATATATATATATGCACACACACAAGATGCTAAAGAGGTTTAGCATGGAGCATTTTAAGAGAGGTTATCTTCCCATGATGCATAGGATTACACTCTCAAAATCTATGTGTCAAAAGACATAAGATGAGAGGACTCGTATGAATTTGACCACTTATTCTTCAGCTATAGGATCAATCATAGATGTTATGTTATGTAAGAGACCCAATGTATTATATGTTCTAAGTGTTACGAGCAGATACTAGTTGGATCCTGGTGAGGGTCAATAAGTGGCTGTTAACAATATCCTTAAGTACTTGAGAAGAGTTAAGGATATATTCTTGGTATATAGAGAAGGAGATCTTGTTGTGAGCGGGTATATAGATGCCAGTTTCAAATCTGACAGGGATGACTCCATATCCAAGTCAGGATATATTTTTATACTGAATGGTGGAGCAGTTAGTTGGAAGAGTTCCAAACAAGAGACAACTGCAGATTTAAAATTAAAGCAGAGTATATTACCGCTTCAGAAGCAGCAAAGGAAGTAGTTTGGATCAAGAAGTTCATCAGGGAACTTGCAGTGGTTCCTAGCATTGTTGACCTAGTATAGTTATATTATGACAACAATTGTGTCATAGCTCAAGCAAATGAACTAAGTTCTTATCAAAAACTCAAACATGTACTAAGGAGATATCATTTGATTAGAGAAATCATTAATAGAAATGATGTCAAGATAGAGAAAGTGCCCACTGATTAGAATATTGTTGATCCTTTGACTAAGCTGATTCCCTAAAAGTGATATGATTCTCATATACTTGCCTATGGCATTAGATACAAAGGCATTTGACTTTAGTGCAAGTCGGAGGTTTTTAAAGAAGTTCTCTAAAAGCAATCTCCTTTAGCACTTATTGTACAAATACTTATGATTAATAAAAAGACATTTTTATTGATTTGATGTTCACGTTCTTTATGAATTGATAAAGATCTTAAATTGAATTAATAAAGTCCTTGATACATTATATAGCATAAAGGAAATCATGATGAGATCATGATAATGAGATTCCTTATGTGTAATTATATTAGTATCAAAATTATCCCTAGTTATAGGATTAATGAGAGTGGACATCATTAATCCAAACAGACTAGTACATGTTATACTCTTTGATCGTATCAAGCAATGGATCTCATAAACTATAAGCATGAGTTATTTTGAGTTAACATGTGGATGCCTACTAAAAGTAGTAAGTACATTGGATGACCTACTATAAGACAATCATATGGATAATCTATTATAGTGTCAATGATAGTCTCCTCATAGTATGGTACAAATATTGTAACATCCTGTTACCCATGTTAAGGTTAAAACAGTAAATGTGAGAGATTCACTAAGAGATTAGAAATGTATTTCATGCTCATGCATTATGTGATATGCTTATGCATATGAATATTGAATCTTTGCACATGAAAATGACTGTACATACATTCATTGACATTCTAGGTATAATTGTTTATAAATGCGAGTATATTGAGAAACGTGCTTTTATGTGTTGAAAATTAATTTAGAGAGTGTAATTGTTGATTTAGAATTTTTGGAGAATTTTAAGAAAATTTTTGAAAAATTGGGGTAATTTTTGGACTAAGAAAAATGCCGAGTGACAAGACAAATGATAAATAATGGTAGAATTTACTGTCAAATGGCAATGGAAATTTTGATAAATAACTTTAGGATTTATTGACAAGTGTCATTAAAAATTAGGAGATAATTAAAATAGAAATTGGATTTATGTTATAAGAATTCGATATATGGCAAGTGACAAATGTCACTTGCCAAACAATGTCTTAAGTCCACTAAGCATTTAAACCCTTTTGTTGCTCTCCAACGATACTTTTTATTCAAAAGTCCATTAGATGTTGTTCTTGCTCTCCCCATCTTCCTCTTCATGGCTCTCTTCTCTTGTTCTTCATAATTTTCATTTTCTTTAATCACTACCACATCAACTTTGAATATCACACTTTCCTTCATTTGCTACTAGCATTTTTGCTATCTTCTTCCTCATTGCCACAGGAAAACCTATCCTTACCTCCTTTAAGAAGATGATGTGATGCTTGGGAGCTAGGGCTAGTGTTGTTTTTGAAGAATCTGAAGTGAAACCAAGTAAGTTATGCTTTAAATGTTATGGGTATTGTTAAA
>JANVCQ010044866.1:0-11109 GCA_025531925.1 Erythroxylum plowmanianum
ATTGTTGAAAGTAGTGTGTTCTAAGTCTCTTTTTTTTGTTGCTCTTTGCGAAAAAGCTTTACAGATCTATTCAATCCCCCCCCCCCTTTAGATCATTTACACTCTTGATATACTTCATCACCATCTTCACTCATTTGACCGTTTTTGTTTTCACAAAAGCCAAAGATACTTCAGTGTTGAAACTTTTGAACAACCTTCCAATTGTATAATAATGACCTTTTTTTATCTTAAATAGAACAACTTGTTTATCCTTAAAGTTATGAAACTCTATTATTTCTTATATGACACTTAAAAGTCAATAAAATCGTCATCGTGACATCCCTCAACTACTTCTAAGTATTTAGTGGACCATTTCTGATGAGACATCCAACTTTTGTCCATCTAACTATACAATTAAAAGTAAATAACTAAATGTAGTCCTTGTTCTATATAACATAATAATAAATCAATATAAGTTACTAATTCTCGATTAATCAATAGAAGTTTATATAGTTTGAATTCAAACAAACACTATAGTACGTGACATTGTTAGGCCACATGAATTAGGAAAGGGTCTTCTCATTGTAACTTCTAAGCTTATGGAATATTTCACCGACAAGCCTCATAGGAGTTACATCATAAGTTTCCAGCCTATATATCATTCGAGGTGTTTATTATTCCTTAAATCATCCATAATTATACATGAATTTATTATGTCACTAGTTCTTCATTAATCAGTACAAGTTCATATACTAAGTTTGAATTCAAACAGACACTATGGTACATGGCATTATTAGACTACATGAATCAAGAAAGAGTCTTCTTGTTGTGACTCCTAGGCACGTGGAATATTTCACTAATAAACCTCATGGGAGATGCATCATAGGTTTCTAGCCTATATAACATTATAGGGTGGTTTATTATGCTTCAAATCATCTATAATTATATGTGAATTTCTTATGTTACTAGTTCATGATTATTCAATACAAGTTCACATACAAAACCCAAGCTCTCCTTCCATTCACACAAATTCTTCTCTATTCAAGCATAACATAAAAATTTATCAAAAGTTTGATGACCTGCCTAGACAGAAGAACAATCGGAGATGATAAATGATGAACGACAGAAGTTAGTGGACTGATTATGAAATTGGCCCTAGTTCGAATCAATTAAGCCATTAGAAGAAATAAAGAAATAAAGTTTAAGTAAACAAAAGTGTTAACCCAATTCCAAAAAATGAATAATGAAAAAGTTTAAGTAAACAATTCAAGTGCTAACTTTTTATAAACTCTTACAATAGTTACAAGAATTCAAATTTTTAATAGGTAGTTAATGTCTTAAATCACTAAGTTTACTAGTAAATAAAAGAAACATGTTAAAAGTGAAGCTAAGACTCCTCACCGATAAATATTGCAAAGTTTAAGAACACATTTTAAAGCAACAATTCCCAATAAGATAAGGAAGATGAAAGTAAATTTAGTTGGATAAGGGATTTGATCAAATTGTCTTAAATTATATCCATAGATAAAGAATTTGTCTATATAAGAAATAGGAATGAAGATGTATAGATGAATAAGCTATAAATATTAATTATGATTAACCATCTAATAAATGAATTATATGAGTAGTTATAGTGAATATTAAATGTATGAATATTATTTTCTAAATTAATGAAAACTGAATTATATTTTATTTACAAGGATAAAATCCTATGATGTTAATGATGCATAATTAGATTTTTATGCATATTTTTGGCTATAGTGAACATTTAGGCTTATAATTCTTTATTGTTTCAATTAAATAAAGACACAAACTTATTTTTAATTCAAATATTGAAAGTTGTAGCATATAACATATAATTTCATAAAATGTTATTCTAAATATAATAAATGAAATTTTCAAATAATGATGATATAGCTTTGATTATATATTACACATACAAAAGAGAAATTGTACAGTAAATTGTTCACAGCATTATTAAAAAAGAGACATTGAATATTAAAATGCTCACGACATTGTATATTAAGATGCCATATTCACTAACATGACTAACTATACAACAATAATTTTAATTTAAACAATTCATGTATTAAAAGAAATGCAGTTGTTATAATTTTTCAAGGAAAAAAAATGGTCATCTTTAATAAAACCTTCATCGAACACTTGGTATGCATCACAAATTCATCCTTAACTAATTAAAAAACCTCAGTGTTTTTCCATTATTCACTAACATTAACACAGAACAATAAACAATGACCCATTAATAACTAAAATAAACGCAGACAATTCAATCCATAGTAACAAAAGTGATGAATAGAAAACCATTTAACAACAAAATTTGAAGCAGAACATTACAAAAAAAGCATCAATTAGCGACAGAAAAGAAATCGTTGCAAATTAACAATGAAAATTCTATTTCTGTCGAGAAAATTGTTGGGAAAATTTTCGTTTAGCTGTTGTAGAAATATTCATCACTAAATACAAAGGGAAATAAATTTTTGACAGAATTTAGTGACAGTATCAAATGCTTGTCAGTAAATAAGGAGGGAATTGTTGGCAGAGTACTAAAATTTTTAGTTTGCCGATGGAAATTTTCCGTTGGTAAAGTCCGTCGGTAAATTTTCAAGTTATACGTCATTGTCTGATTTGGCTTGAACGTTTTTAAGTTGAAGAAAATGAACCAAACGATGTCATTTTGTTTAACTTAAAACTCACCCGAAGCCTCGTCCCACCCCTACCTACGTCGTCTCCTTGTTTCTCCAAAACTGTTGTGTCTCCGGTGTTCTCTTCTCTCCTCTTCAACATTGTGGAGCTGCTGTGTCTTCTAATCGTTGTCTTCTCTAGTCATTGTCGTATTTTCATGGACGTATTTTCATATAGTGGATAATAGTTATATTTGGGTATTTGATTTGTTTTGATTGCTTGTGTATTTTGTGATTGGAAAATAACTTTAAAGTAGAAATGTTAATGATAGAAAGGACAAGACGTGATTATGGTTGTGATATTGGGATGAGTTTCTAATGCATATAAGGTGTTTGATGAAATGTCTATTCATGGAAAAAATGTATTTGTGTGACTATTTGAGTTCTATCTGTTTTGTTGAATTAGAGAATGAATAATGTATTTGTGTAACTATTTGAAGGCTATGCATAGTCTATATAAAGTTGAATCATTTTAATTGAAAGTTAAGTGATTAGTGTCAAAGAAGAAAAGACACAGCTAAGCAATTTTGACAATGTAAGTTATACTTTGCCATTATGTTTAGAGTTGTGATGTGACATTAAAATTTGGAATTCACTACTAATTAACAAGTTATTATTAGAATGATTGAGACACAACACTACTAGTTGGATAATGTAATTTCCCTAGTTGTTTTATTGATGGTAAGGTGAAACTGTGAAAATTCGTAATATTATAAGGCAAATTTGGTATTACAATTTAGAGCAACGAAAAGAAGTATAGAAAATTAGAGGTGAAAAGCTTAATTTCCAAGAAGTATTATTAGAGAGTCTAGCATTCTAATTGTAAGAGTCTTTATGTATACTTTTTGAGTGAAGACAAGCATAGTTGATGTCCTTTCATTATAGCACTCCATTATAGTTGTGTCATATAATGTGAGCATCACGTATCTAAAATCTATGAGTCTTAAAATTGACTAATTGAACATAGAGCATATCTTTATAATTGACACATTTGTAGTATCAAACTATTGTTTTACCTTTAGAGCATAGAGATGCCACAAAGGTTGATATTGAACTCCACGAGTTATAGAGTTAAGATCCAAACTTGGTTTCCAACTACTTACATCATGGGCTTAGATGCCTGATGACAGCATACGATGTCCTATGATTAGCAACTAAGTGGAGAGAGGATTATTGTTTTCTTGTGAACAATTTTTAATAGTTCCATCACTTAAAAACAAGTAACCAAGTACATCTAAACTCTTTGTCACTGGAGGATTTTAACCAAGACAAATGACTTTAATATAAGATCAATAGAAAATATAAATAACAAACAACATGGATAAAAATTCAAGAGAGACAAATTAGTATTGGCTTTTCCCACAGAAAGCACAAATAAGTATTTGTAACTAATCAACTTCAGTTTCTCAAAATGGTCACAAACCATAGGTTCATAAATGTTCAATGTTGCACTACTTTGTTTGTGGTTTAATATCATAAAGATTTATGTTTTTCACATTGCAACTTATAGCTTAGAATAAAAGTTAGGACTTGTATGGGATAAATTTGTAATTTTATTGGCTAAGATCTAATAGATTATTACTTGGTTATAGGAACTCATTTATTGGCAGTATTTCTATTTTCACCATTGGTGGAAAAGAAGGTTTAGCAGGTATGCAAATGACATTCATTTCCTTTTATTTTAGACAATGTCAACAATGATTTTACACACATTGTAATCGAATTTGTATCTGTTTCTATATTTTGCAGCATAGTTATTTTTTATCTTTTTACTTCATTGAAAATAGAACTTTTATCATCCTTTTTATTTTTTAAAAAGCAAATGACTAGATTTTCTTGCATGACATGGCGGTACGCATTACTTTGAAATTCATTGTCTTCTTTGCTTTATTTTGGTTATCTTATTTGGCCGTCAACTCATTCTAGCTCCGTCATCATCTTCTTCACGTACTTCAAGAAGATCCTTCTGCATGTTGGTTGAGGTAAGTGATTTTGTTATTTACTAGGTTTTTGTGTACTTCTTTTAATTTGAGTATTTGTTTGTAGTTTGAACTTCCCATTTAAACTTCCTACATTTTTAATGTAAATGGCCTGCACTAAGCAAAAAAAAATTTTATGGTACAAACTTCGTTATATCAATGAATTAATGTAGGATGAGTTTAACTTATAGTTCCAAATATCTTAATTATGTCAATCCGTTATTTCATTGATGCTCTCTGAAATGATTAGGTTCTCTTAACTTTTCATATGCTAATCTTTACAAACATATTTTTTAATATAATACTAATTTCCTTCTAAACATATTAGATAATTTGTATATGTTACAATAATTTATTAAAATAAGTATTCATATTTTTCTTCTAAACATATTAGATAATTTGTATATGTTACAATAATTTATTAAAATAAGTATTCATATTTTTATGAATACTTAATTATATTTGGCACTAGTATATATTTAATTTAGGTTAAATATCAAACTTCTAACATTAATTCTCTTCTAACATGTATGATTACAAACAAAAAAATAGATCTACAGTTAATAAATAATTTTGATCTTAACCCATAAACCTTAACCCATAACACATGATGTAGCTCCCATGAGGCTTATCGTGAAAAATGCCACGAGCTTAGGAGTCACAATGAGAACTTCTTTTCTTGATTCACAAGTGTAATCTTTGGTGATTAATTCAATTGGTTAATATTAGGGGATGTTATGCAAAGTTTAGATGTATTGTAAACTTTGGCAAACATGAATGATACTAACTATGGAATCACTGTTTTAAATTAACAGTTTTGCATAAATGAGTAATGTTGATAGATTTTAGATGTATAAACGATTAACACCTGATGGTTTCATTAATCATAAGTTTGTTGAGAGAGTTGAAGCTTTTATTCATTATACATGTTCTCAACTTGCATATATGGACGACCCAAAGATCAGAAGTCCATGTAAAAAATGAAAACACATTTGTTTCCTTCTCATTGATGAAGTTAGCGGGCATTTGTTGAGAAAAGGGTTTGTCCCCAATTATTTCGAGTGGACACAACATGGAGAACTATTAATTTGAAACACCCCAAAGGGTAATCAAGTACAATCATCTATGAACTTAAATGAGTTTGAAGGGGGAATTGGATTTAGAACAAATAATGTGGATGGAAATGAAAATCCTTACATGCAAATGGTTTATGATGCAACCGGTTATACCTTTCAGAAAAATATGGAGGATCTTGAAGAAGAACTAAACTTACATGCAAAATAGTTTTTTAACTTACTATAGTCAGCTGACCGAGAATTATGGCCAATTTATGAAACAATGACCCAATTGTCTTCAATTGCTCAAATATTGAACATAAAGTCTGAAGGGTATATTTCGGACCGTAGTTTTGATAAAATTCTTGAATGATATAATGAATCATTACCTCCTAATCATACAATCGTTGATAGTTTTTACAATATGAAGAAACTTATCAGGAGTCTTGATTTGCCTATTGAAAAGATTGATTATTGAAAATTGGGATGTATGTTGTATTAGGGAGATGATGTGGAATTACAAGAGTAAAAATTTTGTCATCAATCTAGGTTTAAGCCTAGAAAGCTTTCTATGAATCATAAATTAGCACCCTGGAAGCGGATGTATTATTTCTCGCTAACTCCAAGACTTCAAAGACTATATGCTTCTGATATTACTGCGTCTCACATGAGATGGTATAATGAACATGAACATGAAGATGGAATAGTGAGTCATCCATCAGATGCACTAGCATGGAAACATTTCTATGAAACCCATCTTGAGTTTGCAGCTAAAAGATGAAATGTTAGATTGAGATTGTCAACGGATGGATTCCAACATTTTGGTTAATTCAGCCAGCAATATTCATCATGGCCAATCATAATTACTCCTTAAAATTTGCCTCCATGGATGTGTATGAAAGACGCATATATGTTCTTGAAGGTAATTATGCGAGGGCCTACATATCCAAAGCATAAAATTGATGTATTTTTATAACCATTAATATTTGAATTGCAACATCTTTAAGACTATAGTGTTCAGTCATATAATGTGTCTCTGAAATAGAGTTTTGTGTTGAGAGTTGCTTTGATATGAACCATTAGTGATTTTCCAGCATATGGCATGTTGTCTGGATGGAGCATAATAGGAAAATTGGCTTGTCCTAATTGTGGCAATGATTTCGATGCGTTTTTTCTTCCAAACGGGGGTAAAACATATTGGTTTGACAATCACAGGAAATTTTTCCCTCTAGATCATCCATTTAGACTCAGTAGACAAAAGTTCATTAAGAATAGGATGGTAAAAACACCTCCTCCCCCTCTTAAAGCTGGTGAAGAGATTTTTGCAGGAGATTGAGGAATTAGGCTTGCTAAAAGTTACAAAATTTGATGCTGACGAAGTTAATACAAGCATTACTAAAAACTTTGGTTGGAGAAAATGAAGCATGTTTTGGAATTTGTCATATTGGAAAACTAATTTGATACATCATAATCTAGATGTGATGCATATTGAAAAAAATATTTTTGAGAATTTTTTCAATACCATAATGAACATTAAAGGGAGGACAAAAGACAATACAAAATCACGAACTAATTTGCAACTTTTTTGTAGAAGGAATGAGTTACATAAAGATGTTCGCACTAGTAAATATCCAAAAACATGTTACACTTTGGAAAAAAACCAAAAGGAAATATTGTTTGAATGGTTGAAAAGTCTAAAGTCTCTTGAAGGTTATGTTTCAAACTTGGCAAGGTGTGTGGACATAAGGAAATATAACTTATTTGACATGAAAAGTCATGATTGTCATGTGTTTATGTAAATGTTAATTCCAATTGCATTTCGAGAGTTGCTACCCAATAAGGTTTGGGAAGTAATAACTGAATTAATTTTTTTTAAGTTTAACATCATCTGAAATCAAATTGGCTTAAATGGAAAAATTAGAAAGGAAAATTCCAATAATTTTATGCAAGTTAGAAGGGATTTTTCCTCCAAGCTTCTTTGACTGTATGGAGAATCTACCTATGCATTTAGCACATGAGGTAAAACATTCAATATCGATGGATGTATTCATTTAAGAGGTAATTAAACAAAAATGATTGTAATTAAAGTAATAACATGTTTTAATAACTAAATTGTAATAACCCTATTCGCTAATATAGGTATTTGCATCACTTGAAGAAAAATGTCAAAAATAAGACTAGAGTTGAAGGTTCGATATGTAATGCTTATTTAGTAAAGGAAGCTAGTACATTTTGTTCACAATATTTTGAGCCGCATGTTCACACAAGAGAAAGAAAAATTCCTTATAATGACGATGGGGGAGGAACGAGTAGTGTTGATGATAACTTGTCGATTTTCACATATCCCGGACAAAAATATGGATGTTCAACAAGAAGATTATTAATAGAGGAAGAAATTGAGGCTACCCATGGTTACATTTTATTTGACTATCAAGAGGTTCAACCTTTCATGCAATAAGTTGAAATTGATTATTTGGGTTTTGAAATTTAGTGTTGTTCATAACTAAAATACACATTAATCTTTTTAGATTATAAGAGGAATTATTACGCAAGCTAATGTCGGATAAAACACAGGACGATATCAATAAAGAAGTTGGAAGACACTTTCCTCATTGGTTTGAGAAATATGTAAGTTTTCACTTAAAAATATTGAAATGATTGAATTATAAGATTTAAGTGTTCAAGTGACATTATACTCTTTGATATGATAATTTCTTTTATGTAGGCCTTAGAAAATCCAATAGATAACAAGTTCATATGTGATCTTACGAAGGGACCTCTACGAACTATTAAATCGCATCCGGAGTATTTCGTTAATGGATACAAATATCATACAGAATATCATGATCATAGCATGGCAATAATAAATAGTAGAGTTTGTATACATAGAGAATTGATGGATTACTATGATAAAATTATTGAGATACTTGAAATTAAGTACCCTTCAATGCCAATAAAGCAAAGTGTGATATTTAAGTGTGACTAGTTTGATCCGACTTCAAATGTTGGAACAAAAATGCACAGCCAATACAATCTAGTTGAAATCAACAATCGAAAAAGATTGAGACAATTTGAATCTTTCATGTTGGCAATGTAAGCGATTCAGGTGTATTATGTCTCTTTTCCTAACTTATAACGAGATAAGTCAGATTGGTTGGCTATTTGCAAAGTTAAGCCTAGAGGTGTTTTTGAATCATATGTAAAAGGAGAACAGAGAATTGAAAGTGAAGCATTTCAGGAAGATGTTTATGAAATAAATGCATCTGTCAAATATGACGATAATGAACCTTTGAATGATCCATCTAACGAATATGTTGAAATTTCATCTAGAGACAATAACAAGGGCCAAAAATCTAAAAAGGAGCCTAAGTTTGATTCGTATTCTTCAGAAAATGAAGATGATTGTAATTTACAATTAAGTGATGATAGCGATTAATTATATTTGTAATTAAATATTATATTCAACAAATCAATTATTTCTTTTTCAGTATATTGTGTAGAACATTGAATTCAAATTCTTATATATGTAGAAAATTAAATCAAATATTACTAAGTGATGTCTAGAGTGGATAGATTAATTCATATCATTAGGCACATTGAAAATGTATAAGTGCTAAACTGGACTACTTTGACTTATCATTGAGCTTGGAGTTGAACATATCATCATTTTATTCTAAATCAACATTTGCAAAATATACCTCTTAACATTATTAATTAAGGAATGTCGACATGGCGACTAGTTCCAGATGGTACTAATTCATTCCGTTGGGAGGAATGTGGCAAAATTGTCCCTACTGAAGGAATAAACAATGCAAAAAAATCTCTACTACATACACTAATGATCGTTTGCCTCCTATGGCTGATATTCTGCTTCAAGGTGTTTAGTATCATCTGAACAATGTCACTTTCCTTATTATTTACATCTCATTTTCTTTTATGAAGCTATTATATATATATTCACATTTGATGGTATATACTACATGTTGTTTTAAGCTTTCTTGAATATCAAAGATGACATATATGCCCATGGAGGCAGGAGCGATGTCACAACGGTCTATAAAGGATTAGGGAAATCGATGGTTTTGGAAAATTCGTCAATTCCACAAACCTCGTATGGACATTCACGTATGCTTGTCACTCTAATTTTGGTTCGTTTAATGGTTTACTAATCTAACAATATTTAAATTCTGTAACATCCCATCACCGATGGGAAGGGTAATTTGGTCATTTGGGACGGGTTAGGCGAGTGACAATATATCTCGACATGAACACGCATCATATAGCCTCTATATTTATATGAATGAAAATTTTTGTATATGCACATGTTTGTACATGCATTCCTGACATTTCCCGGCATATGCGTCTAAATGGAAATTTTTCTAAAATATGTGATAAGTGTGTTTAAAAAATTGAAATGGGGTGATTTATGTGTGATTTACATTTTTAGGGAATTTCAAGAATTTTTCTGTAATTTTTCGGGATATTTGCCCGGACCGGAAAATTTCTAACTGGCTGACTGATGGGTTTCCGGCACCGAAAATTTTTGCCTAGATCAATAATTTTGGGATTATTTAGAGCCATTGGATGGATTTCTTAATCAATGATTTTTTGTCTTTAGTGATTTTGTCTTTTTTTTAGTAAAGTGCCAAGTGTCTTAATGCATTAAATGGTGTGGTCTTACTTCCTCATGCTCATACGACACTTATGCGTTGGAAAGCTTTGGTGCTTTTTCATTTAAAGGTTATCCATTCATCTTTTATGGGAAAGGCTTCCACGTACTTTCTCTGTAAGGTTTAAAAGAGTGTGGTTTTAGTGCATGAGAGGGTCTTCCACGACTTCCAAGCACCCAACTTTAAAAAAATTCAATTGTTTCATTGTCCTTCTTCCCTCCTTCTGCCGAGACACTTCTTCCTCCTCCCATTGTTGGCTTGCTTCCTCCTCCATAGTAGAAGTGTTGTCCTCTTACTTGCTTGAACCTTTTCCTACACTTAAAGCTCTCTTAACCTACTTACTTCTCTTCTTAGTGTACTAAAGCAAACCTAGTCTTGTGTGGTGAGGATCGAAGGTGGTGTTGAGAGGGAGTGAGTTAGGGTAGTTTGAGAACTTAAAGCTTGAAGCTTGGAGCTTTGTTTTGGTGAGAATCCTAGTTCATGTTCTTGCATTTAGTTGATAGAAGCTTTTATTGTGATTTATGTGTACTAATGTCATAAAGCCTAGGGTTTAATGTTATGTGTGTTGTGTGCTGCCAAATCTTGACCATTGATGCAAGAGAGTGTTTAGGTGAACTTAGGGCTGAATTAGAGGTCCAAGTGGATGTATATTGATGTAGGTAAAGTGATGAAATGAAAGAAGTTGAGTTGAATGTGAAATCTGGAAAATGTACATTGATCATGG
>JANVCQ010044885.1:0-11108 GCA_025531925.1 Erythroxylum plowmanianum
TTTGGCGCAAATGCCATAACTTTTTCTAAAGATGTGGTATTGACTTCGTTTTTAGTTGATTTGAAAGAAAACTTCTATAGCTACAACTTTCATGAAGATCTCGAAGCGAGAGTCGACTTCTAAATGGATCAAAAATAGGATAGAAGATGACATTACAAACTAAGACGATGCAGAAAAGGGTAAATTAAGACAGTCAAACTGAGACACAAAAGGTCAAACTAAGATATTGAACAGTAACCGAGACGATAGGATGAACAGTAACTAAGACGGTCAAACTGAGATACAAAAAGTCAAACTAAGACGATGAACAGTAACTGAGACAATAGGATGAATAGTAACTGAGACGGTCAAACTAAGACGATAAACAATAACTGAGACAATAGGATTAACAGTAACTAAGACGGTCAAACGGAGACGCAAAAATTCAAACTAAGATGATGAATAGTAACTGAGACGTAAAAAGTCAAACTAAGACGATAGACAGTATTGAGATGGTCAAACTAAGACGCAAAAAGTCAAAATGAGACGATAAACAGTAACTGAGACGGTTAAACTGAGATGCAAAAAGTCAAACTAAGACGATAAATAGTAACTGAGATGATCAAACTGAGACACAAAAAGTCAAAATGAGACGATAATGACGTGATTCTAAGACGATGTAACCTTATAACTTGTAATGCTCGTATCTTTCAACTCCGATATCTAAAATTTGCAAACTTTATATCGTTGGAAAGCTGGGAAGATTATCTACAACTTCCAAGAGATAATTTTTCCAAAATCTATCTAGATTAATCCAGATTTTATCCCAAAGTCAGAACACGAATTTCACCTATAGCTCCAAATGTACTGGATCCAGTTCTCACTTCATGACAATATTTGAGACTCTTAGAGATAGAATTGAAATTTGATGTCTTCATACGAAATGCAGCCATATATCTCTAAGTTAATCCAAATCAAGAATCATCTTGTTTGAATAACTAGAGAAAATGTTGTGGCTAAAAGACTGAAGCATATTCAGTGAACATTTTCCAGATCACTACCAATTTTGTTTCCAGATCTTTCCTTATCTCAACTCATACCTAGATCACTCTTTCCACTTTCTCTACTTCTCATTTTCAATAACATCACATTTAAAAACAATCATGCCCAGAAGTTGTCAATGAATGCATGTACACTTATTTTTGTGCAAAGATTCAATATTCATGTGCATATATGCTAACATTATGCATGAGCAAGAAAAATGCATTTCCTTAATCTCTCTTTGAGCTTACATGCATTGAAATTTTAGGTCCTAACCCTTAATATAGGGATGGGATGTTACACCTAATCTCTCATGCAACCACGTACATCAACTTGAAAGTTGACAGGGGGTTTGATTTTTCTTGGGATAGACGAAAGAAATATCAAAGGGGAGGTGATGACAAACAGAGAAAAGCAAGATTTAACTTTGGTGAATACCTAAAGAAAAACTCTGTGTTGGAGAAACATTAGAGAAAGAAGCTTCGGAAGAAGGAAATGAAGGCCAGTCCAGTAACTTCTCTTTTAAGGTTATTAAAACTCGACTTTAAAGCTAGGACACCTGTCCAATTCTTAGCCACTTATCCACTTCTAGAATTTTCCATTGACAACAAAATCACTCAATTTGGTTCAATACTTTGGAAGATGTGCCTTAAACATTTTCAGGTTATCATATTGCAAAACAGTGTACTATGCACAACTTTTGTTTAGAACTTAAATATCTTATAGACTGAATCACAATTATACTTCTTGAGACAATTTGTAGGCCTATATCTCTAGCTCTCTCTCCAAAGAAACAATCGTCTCATTTGGAAACATACAGGTCTAGATATACTCAAAATACTGAAGTACTGTTCAGTGAAATAACCCTAGTTCATAAAACTTTAAGAGCGCTCTCACTGTACCCATTCCATGTTTCTCACTCAATCTTTCTCAATTCATTTCAGATGGATAAGATTTTTGGGTGGAGATGTGGGAAAATGCGTTACGAGTCCCATGGTTCAAAAATTAATTCATTTGGGGGTCTGGAGAAGAAATTATGGCTAGGCGAAAAAGGACCGAAGAAGTAAAACTTAGAAGAAGCAAAACTCGGAAGAAGTAAAAACACAGAAGAAGATGTGTCAGCAAAACACAGAAGAAGACGTGTCAGCAAAACATAGAAGAAGAAAAACTAAGAAGAAGCGAAACTCAGAAGAAGTAAAAATATAGAAGAAGACACGTCAGCAAAACACAAAAGAAGACGCGTCAGCAAAATACAAAAGAAGCAAAACTAAGAAGAAGCGAATCTCAGAAGAAGTAAAAACACAGAAGAAGACACGTCAACAAAACACAGAAAAAGATGCGTCAGCAAAACATAAAAGAAAAAAAACTAAGAAGAAGCGAAACTCAGAAGAAGTAAAAACATAGAAGAAGACACGTCAGCAAAATACAGAAAAAGACGCGTCAGCAAAACACAAAAGAAGCAAAACTAAGAAGAAGCGAAACTTAGAAGAAGTAAAAACACAGAAGGAACAAAATTAAGAAAAAGCAAAACTCAGAAGGAACAAAACACAGAAGAAGCAAAACTAAGAAGAAACGGAATTCGAAAGGAACAAAACACAGAAGAAGTTCATGAACAAAAACACAGAAGAAGTTCATGAATAGTAACACAGAAGAAGTTCATGAATAGTAACAAAGAAGAAGCAAAACTAAGAAGAAGCGAAATTTAGAAAGAACAAAACACAGAAGGAACAACTTTGCTTTCGAACATCTCCCCTTACAAGGACCCTGACTTTTAGCTCAGATGTCTAAGTTTTCATACTATATATTGTTGGGAAGATAAAAGGAAGATTTATAACTTTCATAAAGGCCATTTACAGGCAGATGATAGTAATTCATCAACTTTCTTTCATAAATCCCCTACTCTAAAGGATTTATTCACTACTTACATTTCAAAAACTCCAAAATCTTCAAGCTCTAACCTCCATGCAATTTACGTACTTCACTCAGTTCTCACTTCATGACAAATTTTGAGACTCTTAGAGACAGAATGGAAATTCAATACCTTCATAAGAAATGTAGCCATATGTTTCTAATTTAATCCAAATAAGGAATCTTCTCATTTGGATAACTAGAGAAAAAGTTATGGCTAACAGACCGAAACACATTCAGTGAACATTTTCCAGATCAACCACCACTTTAGTTTCCAAATCTTTCCTTATCACAACTCATACCAAGATCACTCTTTCAACTCCCTCTACTTCTCATTTCTAATAAAATCACATTTAAAAACAATCATACTCGAAAGTTGTCAATGAATGCATGTACAATTATTTTTTTATGTGCAAAAAAATTCACTATTCATATGTATGTCTATGCCATATTATGCATGAGCATGAAATGTGTTTCCTACTTTCTCAACAATTTCTCTCATCTATTGATTTTGCTTTAACATAGGTAACGGGATGTTACAGAATGTGATAGTTCAAGACTATATAGTCGAATATAATTTTATGGTCTTGCTTGCTTGTGTGTCTTTACATACATATATGTATGTATGTGATATTATGAAAGGTTCAGAACAACGCAATCTAAATGACTGGAGCAAAACCTTCAAGGTAAGATTCACCTATCTCGTTTGTTTTTCATTTTTGGTGCTTTCTTTTTTCTAGTTTTCGGTAAAGACATATATGAGGTTGACACTGGCTGTGGGAAGAAGTAGCCTTTTCATTACTATTATGATCTGGGTATATATATATAAAGTTAGTCCAACGAGGAGGAGGAGGTCGACATCTCATCAAACATGCATAGCGAGAAGGAGAGAGAGAAAACAAGTGCGGGGTTATTCATGGAAGAACTTCCTAGTTTACTCGTGTAGTCCCAAAGACGATGGTGTGCATGGAAGATCTTCCTAAACCTGTGACTGGTAAAATTTCTGGATTGCTTCAAGGTTTCTCTTGCATGTTTTTAGATTTTCTCAAGGATGTTGGAGCAAGATAAAGCAACCGCATCTCATCAATACATATACCCGAAGATCTTCCATTCGGTGAAGGTAACAGCTACTTGTATTGTTTTGGTACTATATGTATGGCTCTCAGCCACAACGCCCAGTTCCCAGGTGCGTACTTTCACTTTGTGCTTCTTAAGTTGTTTCTTTGGGTTTGTAAGTTGTTTCTTTTTAAGCCATCTCCCTTAAGCTAGTTACGCCTGTAAGCTTATGTTGGTAATGGGTGTTTATTTCTATGGTCGGGATTTGTGCTATGTACTGGTGGATGTTCTTAAGTTGATAAGGGGGATGAAGCTCATGGGTTTTCCAGTGTAGGTGTAGTTTTTACGATCACGAGCACTTAAGAGATTTGGTTCCATTTACTCCCAACCTTTATAAAAGGGGGCTAGGTTCTCCTTTTTTGAATCAACGTTGGCCTAAAAGCTAGGCTCATGGCTAGATTTCGACGGAGATGGAATGTTGGACCTAGCGTTGCTCGTTCTGGCCAAACATCTTTCACTGACGTATAGCATCGATCTCACCAAATGTCCCCTCCGTTACCCTTCTTGAGCCACTTGACAAGTTTGCTACAGTGAGAGAGAGGCAATATACCGTTGCTTTTGAGTACCGTTGGTCGCCCACTTTAGAACCTTAAGCAGCTATTTATACAAGACAATCCCTTGGCTTTTTTCCTTTAACTTGACTCTTCAACTTTTGTTGCAAAAGCCTTTTAAAGCAGAATCTATAGTTGAGGCCTTCTGGGAGACAAAGTTTTTACAAGCGCGGTTTGTTGTTATTTCCTTTTCCTATTGGTCCAAGGTACTTGCATGGGCATTGAGTCTTCTAATTGTTTTCCTATGTGCCCTTCCTTTATACGTTTCTGTCTTTCATGCCTGCATTAATTTTTCACTACTGCTAAACTTTCTATCACTGACTTCTTTTTTTATTAATGGTAGCATTTTTTAATTATTATTATTGGTAGTTGTCAGGTACTAGTATTATTATTATTATTATATCTATTATATTAGCAGTAATATCTTTTTTATTTTTATCATCTATTTATTTATTAACTTTATCTTCTGTATTATCAATATTTTCACCACCACCACCACCACCACCACCATCACTACTACTACTACTACTACGACTACTACCACTACTACTACTACGACTACTACGACTACTACTACTACTACTACTACTACTACTACTAAACTACTACTACTACTACTACTACTACTACTACTATGACTACTACGACTACTACGACTACTAAGACTACTACTACTACTACTACTACTACTACTACTAAACTACTACTACTACTACTACTACTACTACTACTACTACTACCACTACTACCACTACTACCACCACCACCACCACTACTACTACTACTACTACGACTACTACGACTACTACTAGTACTACTACTACTACCACCACCACCATTACTACTACTACCACTACTACTACTACGACTACTACTACTACGACTACTACTACTACTACTACTACTACTACTACTACGACTACTACTACTACCACCACTACTACCACTATTACTACTACTACCACTACTACTATTACCACCACCACTGTGATTACTACTACTACTACTACTACTACTACTACTACTACTACTACTACTAAGCTACTACTACTACTACTACTACTACTACTACGACTACTACTACTACTACTACTACTACTACTACCACTGCCACTACTACTACTACTACTACTACCATTACTACTTTGCGATTAGTACAGATTTTTATTAGCTCCTTCCGCTGTAGGGTCTCTTAGTTGCCGCGTTCAAGGAATTCTTAAAATAGTACATGCGGGAAACATAAGAGACACGGGGTAGGAGGGATATAGTTGGATCGAGCAAATGGAATCAGTACAAGTGGGTTGGTATGCGTAACATCTAGGAATTCGAACGGACATGATGTAGTAAGGATAGGCTCGTGGAATGTGGGGACCCTCACGAGAAAGTCCTTAGAATTGGTAGAGATTTTAGATAAGTATAGGATACAAATAGCATGCATTCAGGAGACTAAGTGAGCAGGAGCTAAAGCAAAGGTGATAGAGGGTTCAAATTATAGTACTCGAGAAGTACACGGAAGCAAAATGGGCTAGGTATTTTAGTGGATAAGGGACTGATGAACAGAATAGTGGGGATCACAAGGGTCTATGATAGGATAATGGTGGCAAAAATTGTTTTAAACAATGTGGTTATCAATGTAGTATGTGCATATGCACCTCAAACTGGTGCAGACGGACATCAAAAGCGTACATTCTAGGAGAAGCTGGAGGTGGTGTTTTTACAAATCTCTAATACTAAACAGATCATCCTAGGAGGGGATTTTAATGGGCATATAGGGGTCGATTCAAACGGTTATATAGGAATGCATGGGGGCTTCAAATATGGCATTAGAAATGATAGTGGGGTTGATTTATTGGACATGGTCGTAGCTTTTGAGTTAGTAATAGTGAATTCCTTCTTTAGGAAAAAAGAAGTGCACCTGGTGACGTTTCAAAGTAGCACAACCAAGATGCAGATTGATTATCTCCTTGTTAGGACAAGAGCCAGGTCATGGTGCAAGGATTGCAAAGTACACTCGGTAGTATGCCTATCTACCCAATAAAAATTGTTAGTTTTGGATATGGGAATCAAGGGTTGGAGAGCATAGTTGGTGTCTAAGCCATGCTGCAAAATCAGATGGGGGACACTCAAAGGGGACATGGTGGAACATTTTAGGACTCACGTCAGGAATAATGCACTATGGGGTGTACGTGGGGATGCGAACAGGATGAGGCAGGGAGCATAACGATCTACTAGCAAGTGCAACAGAAGGGCAGCAGATAATTAATAAATGAGGTATAAACTGGCAAAATAGAAGGCAAAGAGGACTGTCTCAGTGGCCAAAGGAGAAGTATACGAGAATATGTACAAGGATTTGGATATGGTCGAAGGAGCATAAAGAATTTTCAAGATATCAAGAGCTAGGGCATGGGAGATGACGGATTTCAACCAAGTCTGCTGTATATGTGACGAAGGGGGACAGGTACTCACAAATGACCAAGCCATCAAGGGGAGATGGAAGAGGTACTTTTATGGCCTATATAACAAAGACATAATGGTCGATATAGAGTTAGGGGAACCTCCCATGTCAGGACTTTGTCTAAACAGGAACTCATGGGGGATGAACACGGGGGGAGAAGTTACAAAGGTTTTGAGGGGGATGGGCAGCAAAAGGGCTGTAGGACCAGATGGCATCCTTATAAAGGTATGGAAGAAAATAGGAGTTGTTGGTATTGAGTGGTTAGTACAACTCTTTAATGAGATTCTCTTGTCAACCAAGATGCCGGATGAGTGGAGATTGAGTAGGGTAATCCCCTTGTATAAGGCCAAAGGAGACATTCAACAATGTCAAAACTATCGAGACATCAAATTACTGAGTCATACCATAAAGCTGTGGGAGAAAGTAATTGAAAAGAGAATATGAAAAGCAGCTTCTATAATGGCCAACCAATTCAGATTTATGCCTAGCAGGTCCACGATAGAAGCAATACATCTACTTCGGAGACTAATGGAGTGCTACAGGGACCGTAAACGAGACTTGCATATAGCTTTTGTAGATTTGAAGAAGGCATATGACAGGGTGCCTAGAGAACTCATATGGTGGTGTTTAGAGGCTAAGGGCATTCCTAGGTCATACATCAGCATGATTAGGGATATGTATGAAGGAATATTGACTAATGTAAGGATGATAGGAGGCGACATGGAGGCGTTCTCTATTGATGTTGGACTACACCAAGGCTCGACTTTAAGTCCGTTTCTATTCACATTAATGTTAGATGAACTTACCAAACATATTCAAGAAGAGGTTCCTTGGTGTATGTTATTTGTTGACGACATTGCCCTAGTGATGAGACTAAAGAGGAGGTCAATGCAAAGCTGGAACGTTGGAGAGAACCGCTAAAATTGAAAGGTTTTAGAATGAGCAGGTCCAAGAAAGAGTATTTAGATTGCAACTTTTTGGGTTGCCAGATGGTACGAGAGGTGGAGGTAGCGATTGACACTGACATCGTACCACAGAAATCAAGTTTTAAATATCTTGGGTCCATCATTCAGAGAAATGGGAATATCGATGATGATATATCACTTCATATTAGGTCTGGGTGGAACAAATGGCAGAGTGCCTCAGGTATTTTATTTGATAAAAAGGTCCTTGCAAAACTCAAAGAGAAGTTCTATAAAATGGTGATTCGGCCTACCATGTTATATGGGGTTGAGTGTTGGCCTACTAAATGTAGGCATATGCGATAGTTGTTGGTAGTAGAGATGCATATGTTTAGGTGGATGTATGACATTACTGTCAAGGATAGGGAATGAAATCAGGTAGTGAGAGCCAGACTACAGGTGGCTAGTATTACAAACAAGTTGAGGGAGAAAAGGCTAAGGTGATTTGGGCATGTGCGAAGGAAGCCCTCTGATACTTTTGTACGCAGCTATGAGTTAATAAACCTTAGTGGATACAAGAGGAGGAAAGGTCAGCCTTACAAGACCTAGAGGGAAGTAATCAAGAAAGATATGTCAAAGTTGGCCCTCATTGAGGCAGTTGCTAGAGTTAGGAAAGTTTGGTGGGACAGGATAAGGGTTAATGAGACCACTTAGAGACCTCACGCCTCATACTTACTCGATAGGAAGTATTGTGAGTAGTACATTTTTGGGCTAGGTTGTAGAGAAGTTGTAGTTTGGGGAAGATTCCCGTGATGGACGCCTAAAGCTGTAGGTTTGTCGCATCCCCAAGATTGTGCAACGAAGACTCCTGAAGCGGATGGCAACAAAAGAGCTGGTCTTTACAAGGTGTTAGATAATAGTAGATCTGGTCAATTGATATGTGTTTAATTGTTGATGCATTTAATTATTTACACTTAGCGATTAATGATACAAAAATGCTTAAGATACTCACTTTATTTCATATATGATTTTAGGTACAATTTGAAAGAAAATAAATTAAAGTGAGCCAAGAGTGCAATATTTGGGGTTTTTTTGGAAGATTAATTTTTACTTGTTTTCATGGAGCAAAAAGTGAACAAATTTAGCCCAAAAGAAGTGGGGCCATAGCAGCTGGAAAAATAAGGTGGATAAAGAAGAACATCACAAGCAATAGTGGAGGAGTGGAAACGCAACAGGTGGCTAGTGGCTTGGAAGCAGGTGTAGCTAGCGTAGGCGTGAAGCTGCGTGCTGCTTAGAGAGCTGGCATAGGGCTTTGGCTTGGAATGCTGGAGAACAAGGAGAGTTGTGAAGGTTTTAAAGAGTGGGGTGAAGTTTATTTGTCAAATCATCAATGGTGGAGAAGCGCAGACGAGGAGAGGAAAGCTGCCACAGTTAAGAGTAAAAGGCAGTAAAGGGAGTTTTAGCTAGGGATGGGGGCGGAAGTATTTTTTCAAGAAAGACCCATGAAAGGTTACGCATCTTGACGCCAGTTCAGAGGTGACATCGACACCCGACAACCTGGGTTAAGTAATTTTTTATTATTTTGTTGTTTTTTTCCCTTATTAGGAATTGATTGTGATATCCTATATTAATTGATTTGGGTATTGTGTATTGGTAATTAGATTTTTTGTTATTGTTCAATTATTTGTGTATGAACCCATTGGGTATTGTGAGATGATGATTTTAATGCGTTCATTGAATCGTTAATTGCAAACCCATTGCTAGAATTTCAATATAATCTGTAATTGTTATGTTGAAATTCATGCATAGTGACTAATAATTCATAATTATTAGGGATAACATGTCCTAGGTTAAATGACGCATCGTATGTAAGTGTTGCCTTGATTAATCGATTTTCTTAATTCGTAATGCTACCACCTAATTAAATCTAGAGATCGTATCCTAGTTATTCAGTGGTTAGGTTTAATTAACGATCGTATCTTGATTAAACAAAAACTAAGGAAAAACTAGGGTTAATTATTAATCCACAATCAATAGTTGCTAGGAGAGGTTAAAGAACAACAAATTAATAAAATATGCTTAGTTAAGGTGTAGGCCGAGATTGAACCAAAGAATCGGATCCTTACCAAATTCCCCACTTTTATCATTTTTTTGCATGTTTTCTTTAATTTATTTTTATTAGTTAGTTTCATTTTATTTTCTTCTTTCAAAAAATTAAACCCCCCATTAATCCTAAACATTGGTTAATTTCATTCCATAAACTTTACATATACTATCTGTGGGATCGACCTAGACTCACCACTGCTATCGTAGTAGGTCTAGATATTTTATTTTGACTAGCATTACGATGCGCGGTCAAATTTTGGCGTCGTTGCCAGAGAGTGCGGTGTTTTAGTTTTTGTTTGTGATTTAATTAGTGTTTTGTTTATATTTGTTTGTAATTAATTTCTTTTCTGTTATTTGGTGATCTTTTCTTTTTTTTATTTTTATTTGAAAAAAATTAGATATGGACGGAAGTAATTTCTTTTATAATTCATATTTTCAATCCTATAACAAGGTTTGGACTGATTAACCTAACTTTTGTTATAGATAGGATAATCACCAAAATTAATTCTATGATAGTTTGCAAGACGCACAACAATTCTCATACAGACTAAAAGCTTCCTATCACAACTCTGGTCCATCTCTAGGAGAGTTGACTTTGCAATTGCAGGAGAATACTCTACAATTCCAAAAGGTTGGAGGGCAATTTCCAAAAAACACATGGTCTAATACCCAAAATTCGGAGAGCCAACATGATTCAGTTGTATCTTTAGAAGAACTTGTTAATAATATTGCTGCTAACAATTTACAATTTCTACAGGATATGTAGCAATTACAGCAAAATATGCAGCAGGAATTGAAAGAATTTCGACAAGAGACAAAAGCAAGCTAGCAGAGGATGGAACACCTCATGGGTCAGATGGCAACAAGGCTTGATCGCCTAGAATCACAAAGTGAAGAGGAGCAGCCGTATCAACCTTAGGTGTACCCAATTGAAGTATGTGCGAAAACTTTACCAAGTGATGAGGAGCTTGAAAATTTTGAGGTCAACCCTCAACGAATTGTTTGTGTCGAAAAAGTGGAGAAGGAGCTCGAAGCTGCAAAGGACATATC
>JANVCQ010044904.1:0-11107 GCA_025531925.1 Erythroxylum plowmanianum
GTATGAAACTTTTCCGTCGTATTGTTGTGATTGTCGACATTTTGGGCATAATATTTTCACTTGCAAGAAGACTCCTCAGAAATCTCAGAAATGGGTCCCAAAGGCAAAGGGTCCCTAATCAGTAATGGAGAGGCCTCCTCCTCTAGGAGGTGCACCTTTGGAGCCTCCCTTAGCATTGGATTCCCCCCCCGATGGGTCAACCACCTTTGATCCCTCCTCAGGTTAGTGACCCTCAGCCTGTTGAGGCGCCTAGACATGCTCATCCCGTGATTCCAAATGCGGGAACTCCAGGTCTGCAACGTATGAAGTCTACTCATCTTAGTAAAGGAAAGGCTATTTTGGGAGCTTCTTCTGGTCTTCCAGGTGGAGAAAAAGGGCTGAATCCTTCTAAACAGAACAAACCTGGGCAGTTTCGGGAACAGTTAGGTACTTCAGGTAAATCTGGAGGGGTCGGGCCCTCCCGTTTGTCGAAATGAGTCTTCTTTGCTGGAATGTCCGAGGTCTAGGTTCGACCTCGCCACAAAAGAGTGTTGTCACTCTAGTTCGACAACACAACTGTAAATTTTTTTGTCTCTTAGAAACTAAACTTAGTGTGACTGGTTTG
The DNA here is from genome assembly GCA_025531925.1 of Erythroxylum plowmanianum. Lineage (NCBI taxonomy): Eukaryota > Viridiplantae > Streptophyta > Magnoliopsida > Malpighiales > Erythroxylaceae > Erythroxylum > Erythroxylum plowmanianum. Next base: position 605 of record JANVCQ010044904.1, read on the forward strand.
GCTCGCATGATTTGTAGTAGATTTCCCGGTTGGGAATATAGCCATAATTTTGAGTTGATTGAGAAGGGTCGAATGACAATTGCTTGGCAATCTTGAACCTACTCCTGTCAGATTTTGGAGTTGGGTGATCAGTATATTCATTGCCAATAACTTCATCTTACCACACAACGGGAATTTTTGGTGTCTTGTATCTATAGCCTTTATAGTGTGATGCAGCGCCGGGCTCTTTGGCATCGGTTAATTGAGTTGAGGATAGACCCCACTTCTCCTTGGTTGCTAATGAGTGATTTTAACTGTGTGTGTCAAGCAACTGAGTGTATAGGGTATACACCTATAGCTGATTATTTTCTGAAGGACCTCCAAGAATTTCGGGTTTCTTTGGGTCTAGATGATGCCCCTTCTAGAGGAGAGTTGTTTACCTGGCAGAAGAATCAAATGTGGGCCAAATTGGATCGGGTGCTTGTCAATGCGGAGTGGGAAATGCGGGGTTGGTTTTGTTCCGCTCACTTCCTTCCTATGCGGTTTGATTCGGATCATTGCCCTTTCATTGTCGATTTTGAGAAATAGCTTGATCATGGCAACCGTCCTTTTAAGTTTTTCAACCTTTGGCTTCAGCATCCTTTGTTTTCGGAAATAGCTCGATCTACTTGGGACACCCCAGTATGTGGAACAACGCAATTTAACCTTGCTTCCAAATTGAAGGCCTTGAAAATCCCTTTAAAGCATTTGAATACTACGGCTTATGGGCACATTATGCAAAAAGCTAAGGCAGCTCAAGAGGAGTTCCAACGTGCTTATTAGTTTTCTCTAAATAATCCTGCTGATGTTTCTTTGACTTCAGTGTTGAATGCCAAATGACAGCATGCAGTTTTTCTTCAAGAGGTTGACCGGCTGTTTTTCCCACAAAAAGCCAAAAGCACTCATTTGATGGAGGCTGATCGCAACACCTGTTATTTCTTTACTTTAGTCCGAAAAAGAACCAGGTTTAATGAGATTACCCACTTAATCAAGGATGATGGCTCGACCACATCTTCGATGGAGGAAGTTACTTCGGACTTAGTGCATTACTATCAGGGGCTTTTCTGTTTTCCTGCCCATTGTGAGAGGCTTGATTCCCAAGTTGTTTGTAATGGTCCACTGCTTACCTCATAGATGTGTGAAAGGCTGACTGCACCAATTACTGATCAGGATATAAGAAGTGCCTTGTTTGATATCAGAAATGAAAAAGCCCCAGGACCGGATGGTTATACGGTAGCTTTTTTCAAACACCAATGGGAGCAGGTTGGTGGGGATTTAATTACAGCTGTACATGAATTTTTTGCTAGTGGGAGCCTGCTCAAACAATTAAACCATACAATTATTACTCTTAGTCCGAAAACAAAACACTCCCTGAAAGTTTCTGATTTTCGACCCATAGCTTGTATGAATGTTATGTATAAGGTGGTTTCTAAGATCCTCACTGAGCGTTTGAAGGCGGTTGTGGATGCCATAGTGGACCCTGCCCAATCAACTTTTATCCCGAGGCGAAATATGCAAGATAACATCTTCCTTGCTCAGGAATTAGCTAGGGGTTATAGTCGTAAGCGTATTTCGCCACGGTGCTTGCTCAAAATTGATCTCTCCAAAGCTTATGATATGATTTCTTGGGATTTTCTGCTGGAATTGTTGACAGGACTAGGCTTCCTTACTCGTTTTGTTGCTTGGATTAAGGAGTGTGTTACCACGACCTCCTTTTCGTTATCAATTAATGGTAACCTGCATGGTTTTTTCAAGGGGCGCCGGGGTCTGAGACAAGGCAACCCCATGTCGCCTCTTATGTTTGTATTATGCCTTGAATATTTGTCACGGACTCTTAACCTTCGCACATCGGATACTAATTTTAATTTTCATCCTAAATGCCAGCAGTTACGGATTACTCATTTGGCTTTTGCAGATGACCTTATGCTCTTCTCAAGAGGAGACCCTCCGTCTGTCCGAATTTTACTAACTAGTTTACAGGATTTAAACCGTGTTGCAGGTTTGACGGTGAATCCTCATAAATCAAATATTTTTCTTGGTGGTGTCTGGGGTATGGAGCGTGATTCTATTCTGCAGATGACGGCCTTCGAATTAGGTGAATTCCCTGTTCAGTACTTGGGAGTGCCACTTGCTCCAATGAAAATTTTTTGTGTGCAGTACTCTAGTCTTATTGAATCGGTGGAAGCTTGTTTGAATATATGGAATGGTAAGACGTTATCTTATGTAGGGAGAGTGGAACTTATTAATTCTGTTATTCAGGGTATTTTATCCTTCTGACTCTAGGCGTTCCCTATCCCTGTAGTGGTCTTGGATAAAATTGCTTCCCTATGTCGATTATTCCTCTGAGGGGGTAAGCATTTTCGGGTGGCATGGGAGAGTATCTGCTTGCCTAAAGTGGAAGGTGGACTTGGGTTGAAAAATTGTAAAATCTGGAATATGGCCCTGCTAGCTAAGACGCTATGGAATTTTCATGCAGAAGCAAATTCCTTGTGGGTGAAGTGGATCCATGCTGTCTACCTTAAAGGAATTTCTATTTGGGATTGGGTTCCCCATCCAAGAGACTCCATGTTAATGAAAAAAATTGCCCAAATTCGTGATAGTATTTTGGAAAAGTTGGGGGGTCAAATGGATGTAGAATATGAATTACAAAAGTTGTGCCTTAATGGGAGATTGCTATCCTGGAAGGTTTATGATTTGCTGAGGCCTAAACAACCAAGTCGCCCTTGGATGTCGTTTATTTGGCGGAGATATATACCACCTAAATATTCCTTTATTACCTGGTTGGGATTGAGGCAACGTTTGCCTACAAAGGATTACCTCCATTTTCTTGAATTGGAGCGGACATGCATTTTGTGTCAACGGGATGTGGAAACCATTGCTCACTTGTATTTTCAATGTGCCTTCACTAAAGCAGTTTGGAAGGACATTAGACAATGGCTATGTATTAAGAGAGAAATGGGATCCCTCTCTCGTGCTATTAAATGGATTCAAATCGAAGCAAAGGGTGCCCTCCTGAAATGTAAAGCTATTCGAATTGCCTTCCTTTGTTCTATTTATACCATCTAGAAAATACGGGATGCCATGCAATTGGATGGGGCTTCCTTTAATCTCTTATATGTTACTTCTAAGATTAAAACTTCCACGTATAAGATCTTGTATCGACTGTATCCGGGAGAACTTATCAACTTTTAAAGTGAGGTGACTGCTATAGAATTTTTATTAGAGTTCTCTAATTTCAGGTGGCTGGTCTTTATGGCTGTTATAGGCAGAGAAGGCTGGGGGCCCCGTGAATGCGATGTTAGAAGGGGGAGCTGCTTCTTATAAGTATTTTATCAGTTCTCTCCCGACTCTTTGATGTGGGAGTTCCTACGATGTCATTTTACAATGGTAAATGTTAAATATGACTGGACAGACCTGGCGGGCTTATAAGTTAGGGGCTTCGTTGATCTTTTTGTATGGAATGGAAGGCTCTCCATCTGGGGGGGGGGGGGGAGGGAACGATGGCATTTTTGGTACTATGTGCTCTCCCAATTGTGTCATTTTGGGGACATTTTTATCTTGCGCTAGTTGATTTATTGGTGAATGTCTGTGGAGCCAGCATGGTCCTTATTATTGCCTAGTGGTTTCCCCTGCCGGTGGCTTTGAGGGCGATGGAGTAGGGCATCTATTTCGGACAGGGGGTGTTCTGCAGTGCCTGGGTGTTTAGGTGCTTGCTCCAGATACTACACATGTGCGATAAGCCTTAGTGTGTTTGATAGACTATCTGCCCTTGTGGGTGTTTCTGCTTGATTCTGGTTGGTGGCTGATTGGATGGTAGGAAGTTCCCCGATATGTACGGTGTCGTCTTTGAAGGATAGGTGGCGTTTTGTTATGATACGGGGAGGTTCAATGATGAAGACAGGGAGGTCTGATCTTTGGGAGGGAGGTGTGCTACGACGCCACTTGGTCCTGTGGCGCCACTGGCTGAATTAGGAGGGAATGACGCAGTTTTGGGAGTCACTACTAAAATGGTATCGCAAGGGGTTTTTGGCGTCAGATGTGATACGCTCCTTTATATGGTGAGAGTATGGGGGAAGGCCTGGGACAAATGCAGGTGTGACAGTGTCGATTTCGTGAGGGAGTGCAGTCGTTTTGTGCTCTGTAGGATGGCTGACCGTGCCTAATGATGTTTCTTCACACTAAGCTAGCTGGGGTTTTCTTTTTTGGGAGGGACCTGGAGGAATAGGCCTCATGTTGTCGTAGGTTTCTACTATGCCAGGTGCTTCCTTCCGGGTTCCTACTGCATGCAGATACTTGCCTTCAGTTTTTGGATGCTCTAGGAACCGGTGGGAGAAGAGGGGCAGGTCTTTTGGTGGTTGGTTCTTTTCATCCGTTGGGTGGTTGCCTCTCTGTTGTCGTCTCCTCTACGGTGGTGTTTGGCTCTTGGTGATCTCCATTGGGAAGACACGCTGCTGTTCAAGGATGGTGATAAACGATGTCGTGGATCTGCTGGCTTCTCAACGTCGTGGGCCCTGCCAGTGTATGGGTTTGGCATGCTTACAGCAATAGGCTTGGATCCCCCTTAGCCTCACATGCCTTATTCCACCTGCTGGGCTTACCTTTGGGCTTCTGTAGTTGAAAAAATTTGTGCAGATAGTTTAGGTCAATGTTTCCCCTTAGCTGGGCTGTAGGCATTTTGCTCTGTTTATGTGAGTTTTGTAGTATGGGCTTACATGATTAACCCATTAATTTGGGCCTTTGGATGTATTAGGGCCTTATTGGCCATATTTTGTTCCACCATTAGGGTCATTGATTTGAGTTAAGGGGAGGGTGTTGTCCTTCCTTTTTGATTGGGGTATGCCCCTGTGCTCATGTACATACCCATTTTTTTGATGAATATAACATTTACCTTTCATAAAAAAGAAGAAAGAGTTATCAATGCCCGCATGAGTAGCTCAATTGTTTATCAGAAATGAGAGTTGAGTGTAAGGTCTCAGGTTCGAATCTCGGCAGCGGTAGTGTGGGAGTTCATCCAATGTGGTGACTCCTTATGTGCATCAAGAAAAAAGCCACCTTTCTGATAATTTAAGTGAGATTAAACTATGATTTAACCCCCTCACAACTCTATCGAGCCGGGGTGTGGGGGCGTCTAGGGTGGGCGATTCCACCTTTTTGAGTGTAAGAAAGAGCTATCAGTAGTGGGCGTTAGAGAGTTTCTCTCATTAGGGATTTCCCTCCTTGGTTTCGCCCACCTTCCTGCTCATTCACGCTCATCTCTTCTGGTGTCCATTAACGATTCTGTTTGGGTGTTTGTCTACAGTGCTTCTTCATTTTTCTGTGCGCAATAACTATTCAGTTTTGCATCTTTTAGGTAACGTTTATCGACCTTCCTTCTGGTGATTTGTTGTCTATTCGAAGGACTTCTGTTTATTCCACACTCGGCTCCCCTTGTTGGTGATCTGAAGAGTGCGGCTAGTGCGTGGCTGTTGTGCCACCGCATAGAACTAGCATTTTGGGTGACCCTAGTCAGGGCCTACCATCGACCTTCGTTGACTTTGATGGGTAAGAAAAAACATCGTGGTAAAGACATCACTGCGGAAATCATTTTGGGGCTTCAATCCCCTCCCAAACCCGCAGCTGATGTAGGAAATGCAGTTTCTACCAAACTTAAGGGGCCTTTGATTCCTCCTACTTTCGAAGACCCGGGGGATGATGTAGCATCAACGGAAATGAAATCTCTGATGCTAAAAGTGAGGGGAGTGAGGAGAGTGAGGATTCTTCCTCTTCATGCAGCTCCAGTAGCTCTCAACAAGAAACCCCACACCAGGTGCTTGACAAAAAACAAAGCCCACAGCCTGCAGCTAAGAAAATCTCCAAGGCAACTTACATAAGTCTGTTTAAGTCCAACTGAATGCTAACTAAAGGACTTCAACTGGTTCATAAATAGGTAGATGAGGTTGTCCACATGACTCCTGCTGATTATCGCCCCATTGAGGAAGCTTGGGGTTTTTATTTGGTTGGTCGGTTTACTGGAACGTTCCCGAGAATGAAAGCAGTGGAGGGGATGATTGCACAATGGGTAGTGAAGTGTAGACTCCTCCCTCATGACCAGGGGTGGCTTGTCTTTTGCTTCGATAGTGAGGAAGATCGTACTAGTATTCTTATGGGTAGCCCTTATATCCTTTACGGCAAAACCTTGTTGCTCAAGTTGCTGAATAAAGCACTTTCGAAGCTTGGCTCGTAGGTTGAAAAACCAATATGCACTGATCAAATTACGGGCGAACGCTCAAGAATTGGTTATGTCCGTTTATTGGTAGAGGTGGATGTTTCTAAACTGCCTTTAACCAGTTTTCAAGTTCAATTGCCGGAGGGACTTGGCTACACCCAATCGGTGATTTATGAATCCTATCCAACCTTTTGTGATACTTGCCACCGACTTGGCCATCTACCTTCGGATTACAAACTCCATGGTAGTCAAGTAGAGAAGAAGGCTGCGAGTTCACATGTGGAAAATGATAGTCAATTTGATGATGGAAACACCACGGGGGAACCTAACCAACCACAGATTCCTGAAGGCCAAACCGCTGATCCTACCAACAAGAGGGCTACTTCCACTCAGCAAGCATCTAATATAACACATATCCAGGCGTCCCAGGCTAATGCTTCTTGTGAAGAGAGGGCAGAGGGGACAATGACTACAACTATGGTCAGTAAGGATGGGCAGTCTTCCAAGGGTGATGTTTTGAGTAGTGGGCAGAAACCATCAAAAATTCCTGACCCCCCTCCTAAAGATCAATCCTCTTCACAGGCAACCCCTTTGCAGGGCTCTCTTGCCACTACTCTCGCCAATAGTTTAGGGGAGAAACTAGGAGAATCAGCTGATCCTTTAATCCGAAAACCTGCTAAGGGGAATAAGAGTGTTGATCTTCCAAAACATTTGGATAACCCCACCTATAAAGGAACAGCTGTGGCTATACGTAGAATACAGGACAGAAGCTCCTCTAAATCGAAGTATGTAGAGAAGACTGATGGTGCTACCACTGATCGCAGGAATGAAGGAAGGGGTGGCCCTTCCTCGCTTTCGAAATGACCTTCCTTTATTGGAATGTCCAGCTGAACAAACCCTCGAGACAGCATAGTGTTTGCCTATTAACTAGGCAACACAAATGTCGATTTATGTGTTTATTGGAAACCAAGTTTGATGCCAGGGGACTGGAGATTTTTATGCGTAATTGGTTTGCTGGCTGGACCTATACGCTTAACTTTGACTACATATCAGGGGGGCGCATGACTGTGGCTTGGGATCCCTTGTATTATACCTGCACGGTCTTAGCTGAAGGGGAGCAATTTATACATTGTAGCATCCGTAACAATACTACTAAGGCTTGCTTTCTGGTCACCTACGTTTATGGTTTAAACAGGGTTACCCAACGAAGAGAGCTATGGCAAACACTTATGGGGCTGAATGTGGCTCAACAGATTCCATGGCTTATTATTGGCGATTTTAATTGTGTTTGCCTTACTAGTGAACGACGAGGTAGTAATCCCCCTTTAGCCTATTTATTGAAAGACCTCCAAGAATTTTGGATGACTCTTGGTTTTGAAGATGCTCCCTTCAAAGGAGAATTTTTCACTTGGAAGAAAAACCATTGGCTTGCTAAATTAGATCGTGCAATGATCAATCCAGCTTGGGGTGCTCGGGATTTACATTGTTCAACTACTTTCTTACCCATGATGGCTGATTCGAATCATTGCCCTATGATTCTTGATTTCCAACGTCAGCAGTCCCAAGGTAATAAGCCTTTCAAATTCTTTAATATATGGACTACTCACCCTCTTTTTTAGGAGATTGTCGCTACTACTTGGGACATGACTGTGGCTGGAACAACACAATTCTCCTTTCGTGCCAAGTTGAAAGCCCTTAAAGGCCCTCTAAAAACGTTAAACAAAGAAGCCTTTGGCCATATTATGACAAGAGTTAAATCAACGCAGGAAGCCTTTCAATAGGCATACCAAGCTCTTCTTCACTCCCCTAATAATGACGAGCTGGAAAATCTGGTGAATATTAAGAGGAAGCAATCGAATTTCCTCCAAGATGCTGAAAGACTATTCTATCAACAAAAGGCGAAATGTAACCACCTTATGGAGGCTGATTGGAGCACCAGTTATTTTCATTCTATTGTTCGGAGAAAAGCTAAGGCGAATGCTATTACTCATTTGATTAATGAGGATGGTTCTGAAACTTCCTCTATGCAGGAGGTACAAGAGCGTCTCCTTACTTATTTCATGAACCTATTGGGCGTTGCTGGACATAGAAGGAGCGTTGATGAATAGGTGTTGTGTACTGGTGCCATCCTACCCACTAGTGAACACGCTAATTTGGTTGCCCCTGTTACTGTGACAGAAATTAAAATGGCACTCTTTGATATTGGTGATGACAAAACCCCGAGCCTGGATGGTTATACTGCTGTTTTCTTTAAAAAACAATGGCTTCGGGTTGGGCAAGATGTTGTACATGCAGTCCAGGAATTCTTTGGGAGTGGCAAATTGCTCAAGCAACTCAACCACACAATTCTCACTCTTATTCTGAAAACGAGCTCCTCTCCAAGAGTGACAGATTTTCGACCGATAGCTTGTCTTAATGTTGTGTTTAAAATTATTACCAAGATCCTAGCTGCTAGACTATCTTCGGTAGTGGGACAGCTAGTTGACAAAGCTCAAGCAACTTTTATTCTGGGCAGAAATATGTTGGACAATGTCTACCTAGCTCAGGAACTTGTTTGAGGATATAGTCGAAAATGCATTTCACCACGGTGTATGCTGAAAATTGACATTACCAAAGCCTATGATACGGTATCGTGGGAATTCTTGGCTGATATGCTACACGATTTGAATTTTCCTGCCCAATTTATTACGTGGATTATGGAGTGTGTTTCCTCAGCCTCCTTCTCGATAATGATTAACGGTAATCTTCATGGTATGTTTAAAGGGCGGCATGGATTAACACAAGGTGACCCGATGTCTCCACCCCTCTTCTTGCTATGTTTAGATTATCTCTCTCGGGTGCTTAAGTAGAATACAGCCAGCTCCTCATTCCACTTTCACCCCAAATGTCAATAGCTTGCTATTACACATTTTGCCTTCGCCGACGATCTTATGCTATTTTCTAGAGGAGACAACACTTTGATCCAGATTTTAGTGGATCGCTTATGGGAGTTTAGGGAAGTGGTTGGGTTGAATGTCAACACTACTAAATCTAGTATTTATCTTGGAGGTGTATGGGGTTGGGAGCGGGATTTCATCCTCTAATCCATGGATTTCCCTCTTGGTGAGTTCCCTGTTCATTATCTTGGGGTCCCTCTAGCCCTAATGAAAATATCTGTTGCCCAATACTCAGTCTTGATAGAATTGGTGGAAACTTTTATTCACACCTGGAATGGTAATAGTTTATCCTATGCTGGCCGGTGTGAACTGATTAATTCAGTTATTCAAAGAGTGCTCTCCTTTTGGTTTCAAGCATTCCCCATTCCCATAGTCATCATAGACAAGATCACATCACTTTGTCGGCTTTTCTTATGAGGTGGTAAGCACTTCAAAGTGGCATGGGACAGTATGTGTCTACCTCGCGAGGAGGGAGGATTGGGGCTCAAACAATGTAAGGTATGGAATTCTGCTTTGCTCTCAAAAGTTCTCTGGAATATTCACTCAGAAACGGACTCTCTATGGGTTCGCTAGATCCATGCCATCTATTTGCAGGGAGCTTCTATATGGGAATGGCAACCCCACCCCTGTGACTCCTCTTTACTAAAAAAATTGGCCTCCATTCGAGATAGTTTGGTTAATAAACTGGGCAGTATATCTGCGGCAGTGGAGACACTTCAGCTTAATTGTGTGCATGGTACTTTATCATCTCAAAATGTTTATGAATTATTGCGCACCAAACAACCAAGTAAGCCTTGGATGTCTTTTATTTGGAAACGCTACATTCCTCCTAAATACTCTATTACTGCTTGGCTTGGTCTACACAATAGGCTTCCTACTAAAGATCATCTAATGTTCTTGGAGTTGGATAGGACGTGTGTTCTATGTGGTAATGAACCTGAAACAGTAGCCCACCTCTTCTTCCAGTGTTCTTTCACTAAAGAGGTATGGACATTGATCCGAGGGTGATTAGGCATAACAAGAGAACTGTCTTCTTTATTGCGAGCCATCAAATGGATTCGGTTGGAGTTTAAAGGAGCTCTTCTACGTTTCAAAGCTATACGAATAGGGTTCTGTTAGAACCCGTTTCCGGAATCCAACTCTTAACAAAATACCGTCATACTTGAGCGAGATTTCCTTGTAATTCTTCTTGCTCTTATATCACAACTGTTGGACTCCGTTCTCAGAGTCCAACTTTCAGAGTCCTGAAGGTTTGTGCTTATTACCTTGTAGGTCATTTGCTGTTATTCCATAACGGTGATGATGTCACCTAGCAGGGTCATTAGCTGTCACTTCACAATTGTG
>JANVCQ010044923.1:0-11105 GCA_025531925.1 Erythroxylum plowmanianum
GAATTTATGATGAATGAGTTGATTGAAATGGAGTAGAAAAACTAGAAATAAAAGTTTGAAATGTTAGTTTTTGAAAACTTGAAGAATGAAGTCTGAAAATTTTGGGAATGAATAGTAGTGGAGAGTTGAATTTTTTATCTCAAAGTTTTATGAATTTTCTGGGTTGATCTAGAGAGATTTTGATAAGATTGTATTCATGAAAGTTGTAATTTATCCTTCTAAATTTCCATTGATATAAAGTATGAAATTTTTGGACAATGGAGTTGGAAGATATGATCATTAGAATTTGTGATGCTGCTTAGGATGGAACTTTCGGGACATCCACATTGATTTGGAATTTTGACCCTTATAGAGGCAGAAATTGTTTTTAAGTTCTTTATAAATGTCGTAGATGATCTTTCCAGCTTTCCAACGACATGAAGTTTGTAAGTTTTGGATATCGTACTGGGAAGTTATGATCCTTAAAAGTGTGATGTTGCATAAGATATGTGTATGGGACAGCTATGGAAATTCGTATACTGACTTCAAGGATATTTTTGGGTTGATGTGAGCTGATTTATGCAAAATATCCTTCTTGAAGTTGTAGATCTTTCTTTTAGCTTTCTAACAATATAAAGTTTGTAAATTTTGGATGTCGGAGTTGGGAGATACGAGCATGACAAGTTGTAAGGTTTAATTCGTCTCAGTGACGTCAGCATCGTCTCATTTTGGCCAGAACATCTTCTAGTCCAAATTTGATCCTCTAGATGATAGAATTGACCTTTAAGATTTTTAAGAGATTTGTAGATCTTGAAGTTCTCTTTCTATTCATCTAGAGAACACCTGAATCCGAGTTCTGTACCACAAGTTATACCTATTTTTCCAGTTCATCTCAATGACGTCAGCAATTCCTCTAATGACGTCAGCATCGTCTCGTTTTGGCCAGAACATATTCTAGTCCAAATTTGATCCTTTATATGATAGAATTGGTCTTTAAGGTCTGCATGAGAGTGGTATATATTGAAGTTATCTTTCTATTCATATAAAGAATACATGAATCTGAGTTCCGTAACAAAAGTTATACCTATTTTTCCAATTCATCTCTGTGAGGTCAGCAATTCATCTCATGACGTCAACAATTCGTCTTAGTTTGACTAGAACATCTTCTGGTCCAAATTTGATCCTGTATATGGTAGAATTGGTCTTTAAGGTCTTCATAAAAGTTTTATAACTTGAAGTCTTATTTCTATTGATCTGAAAAACACTTTAATCCGATATCTGTACGGAAAGTTATGACAATTTTCCCAACCTTATATCATCTGATGACATCACTTCGTCTCAAAACGACGTTATATCTTCTGTTCTATTTTTTTTACCTTCAGATGATCGAATTTGTCTCTAGGGTCTTCATGATAGTTGTATCCCTTGAAGTTTTCTTTCCAACCATCTAAATAACACATCAATCAAAAATTTCTACAAAAAGTTATGCTAATTGTCTCAAGATAGGTTTGATATGATTAAGGACCAGGCCATGTTTGATTCTTTTGGCCATAACTTCTTTTGTGGACACCTGAATGACTTGATTCTTAAACCATTGGATTAGTAAGACATTGCTCTATATCTATACCAAAAATCATAGCCATCTGAAATGAAGTGAGAGAGATTGAGTGGAAAACGTGGGATGGGTACAGTGAGTGTACTCTTAAATAGTATGAACTGGTGTTTTCTATTGAACATACTCTAGTATTTTGAGTATATCTGGATCTATAGAATTCCAAATAAGATGATTTCTGATTTGGGGTAAACTAGAGGCATGGAGTTATAGATGCTATGAAAAAATTGAAATCTAATTCAATCTCTAAGATGTTCAAATTTTGGATAGAAGTTGTGCATAATACATTGTTTGGGACAAGAGCAGTCCCAAAATGTTTGAAGCATATCTTTTGAATCACTGAACCAAATTGAATGATTTTGGTGTCCTTAGAAACGTAAGACATTAGAGAAGAGTGTTCTAGAATAAAGCTGTTATGTCAGAATGTTCAAGGGTGTTTTTGACAAGACACTTATATATAAAAGACATAAGGCATAAATGGAAGGGCAAATAGGACAATTCTCAATCATTAAGGGCATAATTGGAAAAAGAAGTGTTGTCTTGCCTATAAATGGAGTAGAAACACTGAATGGAAGCAACGAGAAGAGAAGAATGAAAATTATAGAGAAAAGAGAGAGAATATCATGAAAAAGAGAGAGAAGTACAAAGAGAAGAAGAGAAAGAAGAGAAAACAAGCTAGGGTCTCAATTTCCCTAGCCTACAAGAGGGATTTTGGAGCCGAAAAAGAAAGGAAACAAGTAGAGGAAGAGAAGAGCTTCCATTTGAGCCAAAGATCTTTTCATTTGGTGAAGAATCAAGGGATCAAGGAGATAAGAGGAATAAGAGAAGAGGCATGTTTAAGCAAGCCTATAAGCAAGGAAATCAAGGTGGGTACATGTTTATAATAGAATAAATGAGCTATTATTGTTTCTCTTGAAATCAAAAAAGTTTACTAGTTTCATTTGCATCATAAGTGCTGCATTTATTATTCATGAATGATTTATAAAATCTGCTATATATTTGCTATATGATTTGTGTGACGGTTTTCAAAGGGAAAGGACTTTACAAGAAATTTCTGAAAAGATGAATGTTTATGAAATCATGTTTTCAAGAATGATTTTCAAGATATATGTCAAGTATATGACAAGCAAGTTTTCAAGAAAATGTGCCATTTTGGGCAACAAGTTACAAGATCATGAAATATGTGTTATGTGGGTTTTTGGTGGTCCCCTAAGTTATGTCATGTGCACGTTGACCAAGTTAAAGGCTTCTCCCGCCTACCCACTATTGGCATGAAGCTCCCTCGCGGACTCCCATAAGTTCACGACTACGTAAGACTATTATGTGGAAATGCGTAGTACGTTATGTTTTGGATCCACCCAAACTATTTCTGATATGTTTATGTGTTTATGAATTGTGAGCAAGTTGAAAAATGCATGAATTGTATTGTTTGACTTTGACTTCATGAGAAGAATTTTGAGAAATATGTTTTTTATGATTCAATAAGAGTTTTCTATAAGAATGAACTTTTTGAACGGTTTTGTTTGTTATTCGTTATGAATTTTCTATGACAAGTGACACGTTTCAAAGATTTTGCTTATTCTTCATTATGAACTTGTTACCCACGAGCTTTTAAGCTCACCCCTTCCTGTCCCTACCTCTAGGTTATGAGCAAGAGATGGAGTGACAGAAAGTCAAGCCTCACTCCGAATTTGCCTATTTTGTATTTTTACGTTTTTTTGGATTATGTTGTAAGGTGACTTGAAGAGCTATTATAGCTTGTAAATCCCTTTTAGTTTGAGGATATTGAAATGTAATAATCCTGATTGTTGGTATGTGATCTATTAACGAGTACGACACAGTAAACATATGAGAGTCTTATGATATTCGCAAGAGATTGAGTTCCGGAAACGGCGCCCAACAGAAATCATGGAACTAATTAATGAACTAAATTATTAGTTGTCTTTATGCTGCCCATACAAAGCTTTTAATCAACCAAGTCCAAGAAACAGTATATGTCTTAAACTTGAGGCATAGGCCCTTTCATATGACATAGTTAAGAGATGGAAGATTAAGAAAATATAATATGTGTAAGGTTTCTAGTTTCCCTTTAATTAGTAACCAAATGATGAAGTTGGGTTGGAAAGCTGATATTTAAATGTACAGTGGTAGCTTTGACTATAGTATGTGTGGGGAGGTAGTTTTAAGATTTCCATTAGACAAAATGACAAATTTAACTTGAATATTTTTATTATAACCTTAACGTTACCTAATGTTTAATATAATCCTTAAGATTTGTATAACATTTAAATTTAGCTATTTATAGACGAAAAAGCTGATGGAATCATACTTCCACTTGTCTTCTGTCACGTTAATAATAACATGGTAGAATAATATTATTTTTAGTAAATTTTTAAATCTCACATAATCAAGTAATCGTATAATTTTGTTAGGGTTCATTTAACTTTAAAAAATCCATTAAATTTATTTTATTTTAACAAATTTTATTAATTTCAATTAACCCTAAATAAAATTAATTAGGCTAAATTAATCTAATTGATCTTAGTCCTAATATGATAAATCAGAATCCTAAGCTACTGATGATCAGAACCTCACATTGTTCACGTCATCACTGTACTTTGTGTGGTTCTTGCTTCCACATTTAAAGCCTCCTATGCAAATAAAGTTGGTGAGAGGAGAGTTATATTATGATTGGTGCAACCAGTTTCTTTATAGGAGTTATTGTCAATGCTTACATTAATTATTGGCTAATGCTTGATTAGTAATCCAGTTAGTCCAATGGTGGTTAACCTTTAAATTTCTTTTGCTTGTTTTAACCTATTGTATTATACTATTTAACACCATTTACGACAACATTCTTTTAAGGAATTTCATTGTACCTCTCGGATGTCTCCGCCTAATGTCCAAGGAGCAGTTAACCAATTGCTTCAACTCACAACATGCTTGGCCATTCTGATAGCTAACTTCGTTAATTTGAGGCTATCTCTGGGCTTAGTCATAGTGCCTATCCCAGCAATATTTGTTGGAGATGTTTTCCTTCCATACACTCCTGACAGTCTTATGTAGAAAGAGGGTGAATACATGAAGGAAGAAAAGTTCTAGAGAAAAAAGGACTACAAAAGTTGATCTGAGATAAATAATCTCATTGAGGCAAGCAAGCAGCATCATGCACCCACTTGCGAACCTTCTAAACGAGAAATATCAAACCCAATTGGTAATTGGAGCATTTGGAATCCCTGCATTCCAACAGCTTTTCGACAATAATTCAATATACTTCTATACACCAATCATCTTGCACAACTTAGGATTCAGCAACTAATATGACAATATCAACCATATAACCGTTATGTATTCATCCTTATCAATTAGCATATCAAATTGTGTATTTTAGGAAGGTATTACTGTCCATATCTAATCTTGTTGTAATTAGGAGATTGTTAAACAAATGTTTAGGAAACTCTCATGTATATATTGCAATGATCAATACAAAGATCACAGATTTGCTTAAATACATTTTTAGCATAATATCATAGCACTCTAGGTTTTGATAATCGTTGCACACGCAAGCCTCCAATGAAATGGCAGAACCAAAACAAGAAATACCACCAAAGGGAGACGGAATTAAGAAAGGTCCTTCTCCCTATGACTTGAGTGTGAGTGACAACCCAGGGAGTGTGATTACGTAAGTCCAACTTTGTGGAGAAAATTATGATAAATGGAGTCGTGCTATGAAAATTTCTCTACAGGCTTGACACAAATGGAGATTTGTGGATGACATCATTAAGAAACCTAAAGAAGATGCCCCAGAGTTAGAGGATTGGTGGATAGTCCAATCCATGCTGGTGTCTTAGATATTAAACACCATCGAACCAAGCCTGTGTTCTATGATCACATATGATGAAAATGCGAAGGACCTCTGGGATGACATTAAGGAGGGATTTTCTATCATAAACAGACTAAGAATCTAGCAATTGAAGGTTGAATTGGCATAATGCAAACAACAAGAATGACCATGGTTGTATACTATGGGAAGAATTGGTGAACTATGAGAAAATTCCAAAATGCTTGTGTAGGAAGTGCACGTGTAATATTGGGTTGCAACTTTAGAAGAGAAGGGAAGAAGACAAAGCCCATCAGCTCCTACTGGGATTGGACGATCCAAGCTATAGAACTGTGCGATCCAACATCCTAGCTACAAAACCGTTACCGTCTCTTAATCGATTATATGAAACCATGACGCAAAAGGAGCAAATGAAGACAATGCTCTCTTAAAGGAAGAAAGAGTTATGATGGGATTGGTTGTGCAAGCTGGTTACAAAAACAAAGGTAAGAATGAAATGAAGCAAGGATCTTGTTCGAATTGTGGAAAAATGGGACATGACATCAAAGGATGCTTTGAACTGATTGGATACCCTAGATGGTGGGGGATAGACCACGAAACAAAGGAAGCGATAATTGAAATGGACAAAAGTTGGGGACACGTACAAAGAACAAAGCTAATGTCAATGTAGTGCAAGCCACGCAAAATGTAGCAACTGCACAACATACAATTACAGGTCTTAGCAATAAGCAATGGGAAACATTGGTGAAGATGATAAATGACAATAAGATAAATGAAGCTAAAAAGATGACTGGTAAGAAAGAATATATTGTGTGGATTGTCAATAGTGGTGCAACTAACCATATGATAGGAAACCTAAAAAATTTCAGTAAACAACATAATACAGTAGTATGTACAGTGGGTGAGCATGTTTTTGCAAATAGACAAGGAACTGTAGCCCTTGCTTGTGGGCTTAAACTGAAGAATGTACTTTATGTGCCACAGTTGAAGTGCAATTTGATTTCAACTTCGCAATTGACTGATGATGAGGATTGTGTCGTTCTATTCATTAAAAAGATGTGTTTGATGCAGGGCCTCACTTCGAAGATGCTGATTGGAGTGGGTGAACGGAAAGATGGGCTTTACGTGTATTAGGGCATGCCATGAATAAACGCATGTCATGCTAGTGTGGAGAGTCAAATTGATCTATAGCACAAACGGATGGGACATCCCTCTTACAAGATTGTACATATGTTACCTAATATAGAGATTGATTATACTAATGAGCAACTGCATAAAGTTTGTGTAGTGTGTGAAAAATTGAAATAAATAAGAAAAAAATTTCCTTAAAGCAATTTTTGTGCTACTGAAGTTTTTGAGTTGCTTCATTATGATTTAACCTTATAGAACTATTTCATTTATAGAGCATCTTATTTCTTAACCTCAGTCGATAATTATTCTAGAGCTATTTGGATATATTTGTTGTCTGATAAAAGGGAAGTTTCAAAGGTTATGATGGAATTTTTTGCTTTGATAGAACGACAACATAATAAATTTGATAAATGTGTGCATAGTGACAATGGAAAAGAGTTCACTTCTTTGAGTTCTTACTTTCTACAACAAGGAATTATCCATCAAACATCTTAAACAGGAACTCCCCAATAAAATGGAAGAGCAGAACAAAAACATAGGCACATTCTCAATGTGGCTCGTGCATTGCAATTTCAAGGGGCACTTCCTATTCAATTTTGGGGGAGTATTCTCACTACTAGCTATTTAATTAATTTGACTCCCTCATCTACTTTTAATGGGAAAACTTCGTATGAGCTAGTACATGGTGAACCACCTTCCTATACCCACTTACGTGTGTTTGGTTCATTATGCTATGCCTATAACTAACTCACCAAGGGAGATAAATTCCAGAGTTGAAGTCGTAAATGCGTTTTCATCGGTTATCAATACGGGAAAAAGGGTTGGAAATTATATGATTTGGAAAAAGAGTCTTTCTTTGTGTCTAAGGATGTGAAGTTTGTAGAAGAAGAGTTTCCCTTTGCATTTGTGCCATGTTTTCTCAAAGAATGGACTGCACCAATGACTATTAGTGAGTGTTTTCCCATTGATGCGCCCATTCCTAATGATCAAGTGAATTTTAAGTCAATTTTGAGGGACAGGGGGTCAACTCGAGAGGCATGATGATGACCCCGTGTAGCAAACCCACGATGTGCCCATGTATGATCCACACTCTGATCATTCCGTACAAGATAATAGTAATGTCATAACTCCCAAAGTTGAGCAACCTAAAACCGATGGTACCTTAGGAAGAGGACACTGCCTGAAGCAACCTTCTATTCGTCTTCATGACTATGTTGTCAACTCAGTCATGTCCATAAGCCCATCTGACCATGAACCCTCTTCAACGCATCTTCCAGGTGTGTCCTATCCTTTAGCTAATTATGTGAATTATGCCATTTTTTCTCCTCCCCATCATATGTATCTTGCAGCTATTGGGGCCGACTGTGAATTAAAGACTTTTTATACTACCATATGCAATGCCCATTGGTGAGAAGCCATAGCTAGCAAAATTTAGGCCCTTCAAGACAATGGGACCTGGTGCATCACTACCTCACCTGAGGGAAAGAAAGCTCTTGGGTTTAAGTGGATATACCGCATCAAATACCATGCTGATGGAAGCATAGAACGATTCAAAGCATACCTGGTAGTATTGGGAAGTCGTCAAGTTGCAGGATTGGATTACAATGAAACATTTGCACCTGTGGAAAAGATGGTTACTATCCGCTGTGTATTGGCTATAGTTGTTGCCAAAGATTGGGAACTTGACCAAATAGATGTTCATAATGCCTTCTTACATGGTGATCTTGATGACGAAGTCTATACGAAACTTCCTCCTGGCTTCCTCGTCCAACATGCGGGGAAGGTTTGCAAACTCCGCAAGTCTCTCTACGGCTTGAGATAAGCCCCACGTTGTTGGTTTGGTAAGCTTTTTACCTCTCTTTTTTAGTATGGATTCCAACAGTTCACCACTAATCACTCTCTCTTTGTCTATTTCCAACAAGTCGTGCAACTCGTGGTTCTTATGTATGTGGATGACCTCGTTATTGCAGGTAATAATTCCTTGGCAATTGCAAAGTTCAAGGCCTACCTTCATCACTACTTCCACATAAAAGACTTAGGGAAATTAAAGTATTTCTTGGGAGTTGAAGTAGCTCGATCCCCTACGGGCATCTTTCTTTGCCAACAAAAGTATGCTTTGGACATCCTCCCGGAAACTAGGATGCTAAAATCCTGTCCTATATCTTGTCCTCTCGAAGAGAATCATTGACTAACTCTAGCTAAAGGATCGTTGTTGTTTGATGCTGGAAAATATCATCCTCTAATAGCGCGTCTCATCTATCTATTCTTTACTCAACTAGAGCTCTCTCATAATTGGCACGACTTCTCCTAGTTTATATAGAAACCTCATGAAGAGCACTGACTTGTAGCTCTACAGATTGTTTGCTACTTAAAAGGTTAACTTGGTTAAGGCATTCTACTTCGTAATAGTAATCTCACCTTACATGGTTGGTGTGACTCCGACTGGGCTAGCTATCCTCTTACTCGTCGATCCCTTACTAATTGGTTTATTCTATTCAGCAGTTCTCCAACATTTGGAAAACCAATAAGCAACAGACCGTGTCACAGTCGTCTACTAAGGCTAAATAACCCTCCATGGCCAACACCACTTGTGAGTTAAAGTGGCTCAAGAATCTCCTTCACTTTCTTGATGTCCCTCATCCCCAACCCATTTCTTTTTCTTGTGATAGTCAAGCTACCATTCATATTGCCAAGAATCTTGTTTTTCACGAACAAACCTAGAACATCGAGGTAAACTGCCATCTTGTCTAGAATGCCATTTTGTAGAATATGATACTTCCCTCATATGTCCCTACTCATATTTAACTTGTAGATGTATTCACCAAGTCTCTAGGTGCTCAACATTTTTGTTTCAATCTTAGACAAGTTGGGCATTCAAAACTTTCATGCGCCAACTTGAGGGGGGTAATATGGCAATATCAACCATATATCCGTTGTGTATCCATCCTTATCAATTAGCATATCAAATTATGTATTTTAGGAAGGTATTACTGTCCATTACTAATCTTGTTGTAATTAGGAGATTGTTAACCAAATGTTTAGGAAACTCTCATGTATATATTGCAATGATCAATACAAGCATCACATATTTGCCCAAATACATTTTAGTAGCAACAAAGTCTCATTAATTTCATCTACAGTTACCAACATGTGCACTTATCAATGATGTATTGATATCAATTTCTTTAGTTGACAAATTTGGCAGGCGAGCATTTTTCCTGGAAGTTGGGAATAAAGTGATCTTTGTCAATGTAACTCCACTAATCTTTTTTGAATAACAGCAAATCCAAAAAAGTGCATCACTACTTATATATCGTCCTCAATTTTGTAGGTAGCCACGGTGGTGATATTGGCTTTAAAATTTGGAAAAGGCGTGATACTATCAAAAGGAATTGGGATCTTCCTCAAAATCCTTATTTATATTTTATTCTTAGCTTATAGAAGATTCCAAGTGAGATCTTCCCCTGGTCAAAGTATGGTGGTTTATATGAACATGATTGTCATAAAGAAGAGAAGGGAGACAATTTAGAGGCGGACGATAAAGAGGGACATGATTTCTTTAAATAGTTGACAGTGTGAAGAAGGAGAAGACAGTGTTAAGGTTAAAAAAATTTAGAAGAATAGATTTTAATAGTTGTGATACAAGTTAGTTCACAATTTAGGGTTAATCATATTAAGTTAGTTTAATTAATTTTATTTAAAATTGATTAAAATGAATAAGATTTCTTTAAAACAAAACAACTTTGATGGGCTTTTTTATTTGATGGGCCCCATAAAGTTGCAAAATTTCCATATGACATTATAGGACTTAAAAATTCATTAAATAAATGTTAATATCTATACAAGGCTGAATTTGAAAGTTTTATTAATGTTAACATCTAATTAAGGAATGTTAAAATTTGATTTGTATTTTAATGAAAACGGTGTGAACAAAAATAAGTAACAACAAGAGAGAGAAAGTGATTTCTGAGACTTCGACTCCGACTCCGGTGACCTCTAGCCTCAACCCTCCCTCTCCATGGCTTCATTTTCCCCTTCCTCGACTGAACCTCGATCTCCCCTCAAAACTTTATCTTCTCCTACCGCACTTGTGCCCCCAAATCTTCCTTCTCCTCTTCCTTTTTGATACCAGAATCTTAACCCTAACCATCAACCTTCTTCGATATTGTCCTCTCCTCATGTTAATCAAGCCTCCCCCCACCCCCGAACCCATTCTTTTAAGTCATTGAAATTGCATATATTTTGGACTTAATTTTCGTTAAGGTGTGGAAATTATTATCCGAAATTGATGGAATTGCTTATTAATTGTGTACAAATGGTTTTCAACACTCTAAGAACGAAAAAGGATAAAAAAGAGGAAAAAGAAGGAAAAAAATCCGAAATCCCCAATTTGGTCAAAATTCAGAGATTAAGCGTGGGCACGCCTAAGGATGGAATTTGGAGTCTGCAGAAATTGCAGAATTTAACTCCAATTAAAACACAATCTTCCAAGATCCTCTTGCCCTCTTTACAAGAAGTCTCCCACCAAAAATAGAAGTACAC
>JANVCQ010044972.1:0-11102 GCA_025531925.1 Erythroxylum plowmanianum
CCAGATATATAATGCTCACACAAATAAAACCAAACTCTTTTGTTTTATTAATAATAAATATTTTCATTACAAAACTGCTATTGAAGAAGATAAAGTTACATGTAAATACACTTGCTTTCCAAGGCACTATATTTACATAACTCCAATGTAAAGTATGAAATTTTTGGATATCGAAGTCAAAAGTTATGTTACTTATAAGTGGAGATGCACAGGAGTTTAGGACGTATTGTTTGGTGAGGACGTGTTGTCGGGTAAGGACACATTATCTAGTGAGGACATATCGTCTGGTGATGACGTATCATTTGGTGAGGACGTATCGTCTGGTTAGGATGCATCATTTGGTGAGGACGCTTCATCTGGTGAGGACGGATAGTCTTGTGAGGATGCTTTGTCTAGTGAGGATGTATCGTCTGATGAGGACGGATCGTCTCGTGAAGATGCTTCATCTGGTGAGGACGGATTATCTTCTGAGGACACTTCGTCTAATGAGGACGTATTATCTAGTGAGGATGCTTCATCTGGTGAGGACGTATCATCTGGTAAGGATGCTTCATCTGGTGAGGACGTATCATCTGGTAAGGATGCTTCATCTGGTGAGGACGTATCATCTGGTGACGTCACATTGCCTGGTGATGATGTCATATCATCTGGTGCATTGTTCATCTGATCCTATCATTTGGTTCCATTTTTGACCCTTTAGACGATAGGAGTTGCCTTCGAGGTCTTCATGAAAGTATTAGATATGGAAATCCTTTTCAAAATGATTCAAAGAAAACCTTAATATGAAATTTCTAGTGAAAGTTATGTCAATTATTCCAAGATAGGTACAATGTGATTGAGGACATGAGCATGGTTGATTCTTCTGGCCATAACTTCATAAACCGACCTCTAAATTATGTGATTCTTGAAGCAATAGATTCCCGACAAATTTTCCTATCTCTTAATGAAATTTGTAGCTTTTTAGGTCAATTTGAAAGACATTGATGGAAGGAAAATAAGGGATCTGTCGGAGGGGCATAACTAGGTTATGAACATACTTTGGATTTTTAAGCATATCTTGAACTATAGAGCTCCGAATGAGAAGGTTCTTGTTTCAAAATAAACTAGAGGCATAGAAATACAATTGGTTTAAAGAAGTCAAATTGTGATTTTGGTGATGGGCTGCTATGGCTAAGCTACCCTTGTGAGATAACGACAAAGTGAGGGTTTCTTAGAATAACCCTACAAGGAAACTCACTCATGCTTTTTGACTCCGGAATGATAGTTGAGCTTCAGAAATGGTGCCCAACATCTTGTGGTATCAGAGAGAGAGAGTTGGACTCCAAAAATATGGGTTAATGAAGATCACATCTTTTGACCCCGAATGTTGGGCTCTGAAAATAGCGTCCAGCATTGTTTGATATCAGAGCGATAGTTGCGCTCGAGAAACGGGGTCCAATATCTTGTGGTACCAGAGCAATTGTTGGGCTCCAAAAATAGGATCCAATATCTTGTGATATCAGAGCTTAGGTTTTTCCTAGGCTTAGAATGCATAGTAGGATAAATTGTTATGTTATATGATTACTTGTTGCATTGTGAATTGATTGAATTGCATTAAGTGACATGCATGTCATGCATACATGTAGGGATTAGGATTTTAAAATGAAATGTAGCTATTCATTAGTGTTTCCACTAAAGTAGTAAGATGCCAACTCGTTGAAGGACACGAGGGGTTCTACAAGGATCAGTTGCACGTGACTCTCCAACAAGAGAGGAGAGTACTGATGAATCAGTAGCCTCAGGAAATACGGAGGCTTCTGTAGGGCAAGGTAGTGAGCTCATTCAATCACAGAAGCGGGAGTCTCCTCTTCCATAGGAGCAAGTGCCTGTTCCATTAGATCCAAGGATGTTTTAAACATTTGTTCAGGCCTTTGCTCAAGCTATAGGCCAGATATCGCAATCTTCTGCTTCGACCTCAGTCAAGAAGGGGAAACAGTTTGATAAGCTCAGGAAGTATGGAGTAGTGGATTTTTATAGGACAACGAATCCAAAAGAAGCTGAGACCTGGTTGAGAAAGACTGAGAGGATACTAGATCAGATGGAGTCTGAGGATGATGGGAAAGTCATGTATGCTGCAAGCTTGCTATAGGGAGATACTCTGCATTAGTGGGAGAGTATGCTAGGGAGCCAGATAAGATCACCAGTGCTGGCATGGAAGGACTTATTAGCTGTTTATAAGAAGAAATACCTGTCTAAGATGTACATTCAGCAGAAGCAGAGGGAGTTTCTGAGTCTCACTCAGAGAGAGATGATGGTGAGTGAATATGAGTGTCGATTTACACAATTGGCCCAACATGTAGCTAAGTTAATGATGAGCAAAGCAGCTAAGAGCCGAAAGTTTAAAACGGGACTACATCTAGCTATTAGAGAGAAAGTGGTGGTGCAAAAGTTATGATTTTCAACAGCTAGTTGAAGCAGCTCTGAGGGTTGAGAACGTTGAGAACATAAAGAGCGTCGTAAGCAAAAAGAGAAAGGGGAGAGAACAGTTCAAGAGGAGAGGTGGTACTTCTATACCTGAAAGGAGTACCGGGACTTTCCCTGTGCAGTCTGAGGAGAGGAGCAGTGGGGCAAGTGGGTTTAAGCCGATGAGGACTCCTACTATTTCTCATCAAGCCTCAATGACGAGAGGTAGTAGAAGAGGAGAAGGGAATAAGTCTTCTGTACCTAAGTGTGATCATTGCGGCAAGTTCCATGGAGGGAATGTTGCAGGCTGACTAGAGCTTGTTTCAAATATGGAGAGAAGGGGCACATGGTGAGAGAGTGTCTGTAGTATGCAAGAAGATAGGGAACACAGATGTAAGCTTCGAAGAGAACTAAGACAGTGGGGCACAAGGCTGCAACTGAAGTGGGCAACTCTGATGCAACTAGGAGGGCAAATCCTCTAGGAAGACCAAGGGGGCAAGCACCAGCTAGGGTGTTTGCAATGACGCGGGAAGATGTAGAGATCGCTCCAAAAGTTATGACTGGTATGTTTAAATTATTTGATGATGAAGTGATTGTTTTGATTGATCCGGGTTCTACCCACTCCTTTGTTTCATCGGGTAGAACTGTGTATGGTAGAGATTTGAGCCCATTGGATACTCCTTTGATAGTGAATACTCTAATTGGCCAGTAAATCATGATCAGTCAAGTTTATAGAGGCTGTGAGATACATATTGATGGGGGACACATAGTGGTAGATTTAATGCCATTGAAGATGGGAGGATTTGATGTAATTTTGGGTATGGATGCCTTAGAAAAATATAATGCCAACTTAGATTGCAAACATAAGACAGTGGAGTTTGAGCTAGATAATGGAAGAAAGGTGATGTTTATGGGAGATAGAAAATTTAGCTCATCGAGAGTTGTTTCAGCTTTGATGGCAAAGAAAATGATGAGAAAAGGGTGTGAAGCATTTTTAGACTATGTGGTAGACACGAGGGCAAATAGAGGGAAGTTAGAAGATATACCAGTGGTCATGAAATTCCTAGATGTCTTTCCTGAGGAGTTACCAGGACTACCACCACCTAGGGAGATTGAATTTCCCATTGAGCTTCTTCCAGGCATAACGTCAATTTCGATTATGCCTTATAGAATGGCTCTGGCAGAATTGAAGGAGCTTAAGGAGCAATTGGAAGATTTGTTAGAGAAAGGTTATATTAGGTCGAGCTCTTCATCTTGGGGAGCTCCAGTCCTTTTTGTGAAGAAGAAAGAAGGATCATTACGAATGTGTGTGGATTATAAGAAGCTTAATCATGTTACCAACAAGAACAGATATTCGTTCCCTGCATCGATGATTTGTTTGATCTGTTGCAAGGGGAAATGGTCTTTTCTAAGATAGATTCGAGATTAGGTTACCACCAATTTAGGATAAAGGAGTCCGATGTATTAAAGACTACTTTTAGAACACCGTATGGCCATTTTGAGTTCTTGGTCATGCCTTTTGGGTTAACGAATGCACCTATAGCTTTCATGAACTTCATGAATCAAGTCTTTAAGTCCTTCTTAGACCAATTTATCATTGTCTTTATTGATGATATATTGTTTATTCTAAGAGTGACAAGGAGCATGAGGAACATTTGATGGTTGCCTTGGAGATAATGAGGAAGAACGAGTTATATGCCAAATTCAACAAATGTGAACTTTGGCTAAAGGAAGTGGCATTGCTTGGACATGTGATTTCAAAGTAAGGAGTACATATGGATCTGAGGAAGATAGAAGCGGTTGTGAAATGGGAAGCACCTAAGAATGTAGCTGAAGTGAGAAGTTTCTTAGGATTGGCCGGGTATTATAGAAGGTATGTGGAGGGCTTTTCCATAATAGCAGCTCCACTTTCCAAATTGACAAGAAAGAATTAGAATTTTGTATGGACGGAGGAATGCCAGAGCAATTTTGAAGAATTGAAGAACAAACTTACAACTACACCAGTTTTGACTTTGCCTTCGGGTAGTGATGGATATATAGTGTATAGTGATGTCTCAAGGAAAGGATTGGGCTGTGTATTGATGCAAGGTGATAAAGTGATTGCTTACACTTTTAGGCAATTAAAGCCCTATGAGATGAATTATCCTACACATGATTTGGAGTTAGCTGCCATAATTTTTGCGTTGAAGGCATGGAGACACTACTTATATGGAGTCACTACTAGGGTGTTTATACACTGAGTAGTGGATACACTGAGTAGGAAGTTTACTATGGCACATGTGGAGACAGTATACGTTGCTTTGTTGAAGGAATTAGCCAAACTTAAGGTGACATTGAGGCAAGTCGAGTCTGATTGAGTATTGGCTAACTTTAGAGTGAGGCCAGTATTGAATGAGAAGATTAAGGAATTGTATAAACAAGATGAGTATTTGAGTAGGTTCTGAGAAGAGATTAAAAGTGGTAAACCTTTTGAAATACAGATCAGAGAAGATGGACTGATGGTGGTAGGTAATTGATTATGTATTCCTGACATGTTGGAGTTGAAAGAAGAGATTCTAGATGAGGCACACAATGAGCCTTATGTTGCGCACCCAGGAAACACGAGAATGTATAAAGATTTGAAAGAGTAATTCTGGTGGAAAGGAATGAAGAAAGAAGTTGTGGAATATGCTAAAAGATGCTTAGTGTATCAACAAGTTAAAGCTGAACATCAGGCACCTTCAGGCAAGCTTAAACCTCTGCCAATTCCGAAATGGAAATGGGAAAAGATTAGGATGGATTTCTTGATGGGATTGTCGAGGACTGGCAGGAGGCATGATGCAATATGGGTGATTGTGGATAGGTTAACCAAGTCCGCACATTTCTTCCTAATTAAATAGACGGATTCTTTGAATGCCTTAGCCAAGAAATATGTGGATAAGATAATCCGACTTCATGGGATTCCAAGCTCTATAGTTTCGGATAAAGACTCGAGGTTCACATCCAGATTTTGGGAAAGCTTACAAGAGGCTTTGGGAACTAAGTTGCACTTTAGTACAGCTTTCCATCCACAAACTGATGGTCAATCAGAAAGGACAATATGGATATTAAAGGAAATTTTAAGAGCTTGTGTTATGGACTTTAAAGGTTCATGGGTTGATCATTTACCTTTAATCGAGTTTGTTTATAATAATTCCTACCACTCAGGGATTCAAATGGCACCTTATGAAGCTTTGTTTAGTAGGAGGTGCAAAATTCCTATTTGTTGGGATGAGGAAGGTGAAAAGAGACTTATAAGACCTAAGTTGGTACAAGTCACAGTTAATAAGATGAAATTAGTGAAGCAGAGACTTAAAGCAGCTCAAGACAGAATGAAGAGCTATGCAGATGCATATAGAAAGGAGATGGAATTTGAAGTTGGAGACAAAGTGTTTCTTAGAGCTTCTCTATGGAAAGGAGTTTTGAGATTTGGTAAGAAGGGTAAGTTTAGTCCAAGATACATTGGCCCATATGAGATCATTGAGAAGATTAGGCCGTCTATAAGTTAGTTTTGCCACCGGAGTTGTCTAAGATTTATAATATTTTCTATGTATCGATGTTGCGTAAGTACCGATCTGATCCTTCACACATAGTTTAACCTTCAGAAGTTCAGGTAAGAGAGGATTGGCTTATGAAGAACAACCACTGGAGAATTTAGATTCAAAGGAAAAGGTTTTGAGAAATAAGATTGTGAAGTGGGTTAAAGTTCTATAGAGGAACCATTCTACAAAAGAGGCCACGTGGGAACCTTTGAAGGCCATGAGAGAGAAGTATCCACACCTCTTTAATGTCTCAGGTAAGAATTTCGAGTACAAAATTCTTTAAGGGAGGAGAGTTGTTGGACCTTGAAAAGTTTTTCTTTAAGTTAAGCACGATTTGAAATAGTTTTGAGGTTTAGATAGATTAAACTTTTGGAGTTATAATTATGTCAAGGTTAGTAGGATTTATTGAATAGGTAAGTGGAATTAAAGTGTTAATGTAATAAGGATGTTCAAGGGCATTTTTGGGAGATCACTTAAGCATAAAAGAACATAAGCTTATAAGGAAGGGTAAGATGGACTTTTTGGGCTCATTAAGGGTAGAATGGAAAAGGAATATGTTGTCTTGCTTGATAAAAGGAGAAAAACGTGAATTGAAGGGAGGAAAGAGTGAAAACAAAATTAAGAGAGAAGAAGAGAGGTTTGGGTGAAAAAGAAAAGAAGAGAAATTAAGTTTGTTAAGGTAAGTTAACCATCTTTTCTTCTTGTTTTATTAAAGGAATGGGTTGTATTGAGGATGAAGGAGTTAGAGAGAAAAGGGGTTTGTGTGGAAAGAAGATGGATTAGGAGAACCTAAGTGATTTTAGGGTTTTTAAACTAGATATTAGGTTTTTTAACCTAGATGGACTATGGGTAGGTTAGATTTGAGTTTAATTTGTGCTTATTACAACTTTGTGATTTTTTTTAAGTTTATGAATTTTATTGGAATGTTGTTTTGAATGGAATCTTGGTTGTTTTAGGAAATCAAGGGAAACCTCCCCAAGAGCAAGGGAAAAGGCAAGCTTGACTTAGATTTTCGCAAGCTAATTAGGTAGGTAACATATTTATGGTTATAGTGTAATTGGGAAAATTCTTGCTTATGTGTGTATGTTGAAATTGATTTGTTTGAAATTGACTTGTTTGTAAATATTGAAAATGCATGATGAAATTGACTATGGTATACCTCAAAAGAGGTCATGGCATTTTGTATTAAATGAAAAGAAGACAAAGTATAAAAGTATGAGTATATGAGAAAACGATTATGTGTTTTTATTTGGGCGAGAGTGGAATCATTCTATTCGTCATGTGCACATTGACAAGAGCCTTCTCCTGGCTACTCGTTTATAGCATATGAGCTCCGAAATTGGAGTCGTTTTATTCATGGGGTAAACTTTGGTTTCTCCATTTTGTTTCTATAGAACCCTCGAGTCATTTGTTTGTGCATTACATCTTTAAATTTTCAAGTATGGTGCATAGTTGAGTGTTATGTTTAATGGCTGAAGTTCATGTTGTGTGTTATGAGTTTGAGTTAAATTGATCAAATGGTTGAATAAAGTGAAGGATGCTTGAATTACTGAATATACGCAAATATATATATATATATATATATATATATATATATAACAAATATATATATATATATATATATACATATGCTTGAATTGTGGTTGATTGCCTATGGCTATAAATATATTAGCCACTGAGCTGTATAGCTCATCCCATTATTCCCTCCTTAGGTGCATAATGAGAAGGTTGGCAATCCTTGCAAGGCATCGGAAACTCCAAGATATTAAAAACTTTGGTAAATAAGTTAGCTCGATCACTTTTGGATAGCTTCATGTTAAACATTGAGCATCCTATATATGTTGTATTTTGTGTTAACCCTTGTTTATAATGTTATTATGTAATTAAAGTTGTGTATAGGTTTTTGTAATTTGGCACATGGGTGTAGAACTGAAAATTTCCCCAGGTGTATGTGCATGTTTCTTTTGTAGTTGTACATTTCAAAATCTAAGTCTTGCATAGGTGTATAAATTATATACCAACTTCAGGGAAAAACTGAACTAATTTAGGCTAAATTAGTCAAAGTTGTCTTCTGGAAAGCTGTAATTTATCTTTTTAGCTTTCCAACGGTATAAAGGATGAAATTTTTGGATATCAGAGTCAAAAGCTATGGTCCTTATAAGTGGAGATGCACAAGAGTTTAGGACATATCGTCTGGTGATGACATGTCATCTGGTGAGGACATATCGTCTGGTGATGACGTATCGTCTGGTGATGATGTATCGTCTGATGATGACGTATTGTCTAGTGATGATGTATCTTCTAGTTAGGATGAATTGTCTTGTGAGGATGCTTTGTCTGGTGAGGATGGATCGTCTTGTGAGAATGCTTCGTCTGGTGAGGACTTATCATCTGGTGAGGATGTATCATCTGGTGATGACGTATCATCTGGTGAGGACAGATTGTCTCGTGAGGACTCTTCGTCTGGTGAGGATGTATCATCTAGTGAGGACACTTCATCTGGTAAGGATGTATAGGACGCTTCGTCTGGTGAGGACGTATCGTCTGGTGATGACGTATCGTCTAGTGACGTCACTTTGTCTGGTGATGACATCATATCATCTGGTGCATTGTTCATCTAATCCTATCATCTAGTCCCATTTTTGACCCTCTAGACGATAGAATTTGCCTTTGAGGTATTCATAAAAATTGAAGATCTGGAAATCCTGTTCAAAACAATTCAAAGAAACCCTTAATCCGAAATCTTTAGTGAAAGTTATGCCTATTGTTCCAAGATAGGTATAACGTGATTGAGGACATGAGCATGGTTGATTCTTCTGGCCATAACTTCATAACCCGACCTCCAAATTAAGTGATTCTTGAAGCAATAGATTCCTGACACATTTTCCTATTCTTAACAAAATTTTGTAATTTTTGAGGTCAATTTTAAAGAGATTGATGGAAGGAAAATGAGGGATCGATCAAAGGGGAATAACTAGGTTATGAACACACTTTGGATTTTTAAGCATATATTGGGCTATAGAGCTTCGAATGAGAAGATTCTTATTTCAAAATAAACTAGAGGCATAGAGCTACAATTCTCTTGAAGAAGTCAAATTTTGATGTTGGTGATGGGCCGCTATAGCCAAGCCACCCTTGTGAGATGACGGCAAAGTGAGGGCTCATTGGAATAACCCTACAAGGGAACCCACTCATGCTTTTCGACTCTGAAATTATAGTTGCGCTTCAAAAATGAGGCCCAACATCTTGTGGCATTAGAGAGAGAGAGTTGGACTCCAAAAATATGGGTTAATGAAGATCACATCTTTTGACCCCGAATGTTAGTCTCCGAAAACAACATCCAGCATTGTTTGGTATCAGAGCGATAGTTGGGCTCCAAAAATGAGATCCAACATCTTATGGTATCAGAGCGATTGTTGGGCTTCAGAAATGGGGTCCAACAACATTGAAGGAGTACGATGTTACCTCGTAGAAGGACACGAGAAGTATTACAAGGATCGATTACACCTGACTCTTCACCAAGGGAGGAGAGTACTGATGAATCAATAATCCCAGGAAATGTTGAGGCTTCTATAGGGAAAGGTAGCGAGCCTGTTATATCATAGAAGTTGGAGTCTCCTCTTTTGCAGGAACAAATTCCTGCTCCATTAGATCCGAGGATGTTTCAGGCATTTGCTCAGGCATTCGGTTAAGCCATGGGCCAGATGCCGCAATCTTCTGCTCCGGCCCAATCAAGAAGGAGAAACAGTTTGACAAGCTCAGGAAGTACGGGGTAGTGGATTTCTATGGGACAATGGATCTAGAAGAAGCCAAGACTTAGTTGAGAAAGAATGAGAGGATACTGGATCAGATGGATTTTGAGGATGATGAGAAAGTTGTGTATGCTGCAAACTTGTTACAAGGATATGCTATGCATTGGTGGAAGAGTGTACCAAGAAGCCAGATGAGACCGCCAGTGCTAGTATGGAAGGACTTCTTAGTTGCTTATAAGAAGAAGTACCTGTCTGAGGTGTACATTCAGTAGAAGCAGAGAGAGTTTCTGAGTCTCACCCAGAGGGAAATAATGATGAGTGAGTATAAGCGCCAGTTTACATAGCTATCCTGGTATACCGCAGAGATGATGATGAGTGAGGCAGTTAAAATGAGGCAGCTAAGTACTGTAGGTTTGAATCGGGGTTGCATCTAGCCATCAAAGAGAAACTGGTGGTGCAGAATTTTTATGATTTTCAACAGTTGGTTGAAACGGCTCTGAGGGTTGAGAACATTGAGAACATACAGAGTGCCGTAAGCAAAAAGAGAAAGGGGAGAGAATAGTTCAAGAGATGAGGTGGTACTTTTATGCCTGAGAGGAGTGCCAGGACTTTCCTTGTGCAATTTGAGGAGAGGATCAGTGGGGTGAGTAGATCCAAACCAAGGAGAACTTCTACTGTTTCTCATCAAGTCTCTATAGCGGGAGGCAACAAAAAGGGAGATGGGGATAAGCCACCCATTCCCAAATGTGAACACTACGAAAAGTTTCATAGAGGGGAATGTTACCGATTGACAGGAGCATACTTCAATTGTTGAGAGAAAGGAAACATGGCAAAAGAGTGTCTGAAGTATGCAAGAAGAGAGGGAACACAGATGCAAGCTTCGAAGAGAACTGAGACAGTGGGGCATAAGACTACAACTAAAGTGAGCAGTTGTGATGTAACTAGGAGAGTGAACCCTCCAGGAAGACCAAGGGGCAAGCACCAATTAAAGTGTTTGCAATGACACGGGAGGACGCAGAAACAACTCCAGAAATTGTGACTGGTATGATTAAATTATTTGATGATGATGTAATTGTTTTGATTGATCTGGGTCCTACCCACTCCTTTGTTTCATCGGGTAGAACTGTGTATGGTAGAGAATTGAGCTCATTGGATACACCTTTAATGGTTAGTACTCTAATAGGCCACTATATTGTGATTAGTCAAGTTTATAGAGATTGTGAAATACATATTGGTGGGGGACACATTGTTGGACCCCGAACTTTTCTTGAAATTTTGAATTATAAATTGACATTAAATGAGGAATTGGTGGTGAATTATTCATGTGCAAAGAAAAAGAAAATTCAAG
>JANVCQ010045023.1:0-11100 GCA_025531925.1 Erythroxylum plowmanianum
TTAGTTCTTGTTTTTCAACTCTATTTCAATCAACACATTCACTTTTGAATATTTCTTATTTTCACTTAAAAATTGGGGTCCAACAATGGAGAGGTATCATGCAAAGTTAGATTGTAGCCTTAAGGAGGTGAAATTTGACCTGGGCAACGATGAGAAGGTAATTTTCAAAGGGGACAGGAAAACACCATCACCAAGGATTTTTTCGGCCATGTTGGCTGACAGGATGATGGGAAAGGGGTGTGAAGCCTTTTTAACATATGTTGTGGACACTGATGTAAATGAAGGGAGGTTAGGGAATCTTCCAATTGTGAGGGACTTTCCAGACGTGCTTCTAGAAGATTTACCTGGTTTGCCACCGATGAGAGAAATCGAGTTTACCCTCGACTTGATTCCCGGAATCCCACCCATCTCTATACCACCTTATAGAATGGCTCCAACTGAGCTGAAGGAGCTTAAGGAATAGTTGGAGGAACTGCTAGGGGAGGGGTACATAAGACTGAGTTCGTCACCTTGGGGAGCGCTGATTTTGTTTGTTAAGAAGAAGGATGGAACATGGCAGATGTGTATAGATTACCGGAGACTCAATAAGGTGACCATTAGAAACAAGTAACCTCTGCCCCGAATTGATGATATGTTTGACCAGCTGTAGGGAGCAAGGGTCTTTTCTAAGATTGATCTCAGGTCAAGCTATCATCAACTCAGAATCAAGGAGTTTGATGTAAGTAAGACAGCCTTTAGGACCCGATATGGGTATTACGAGTTCCTAGTCATGCCATTCAAACTTACCAACACTCCAGTTACTTTTATGGATTTTATGAATAGGGTCTTCAGGGAATATTTGGATCGGATTGTCATAGTGTTTATCAATGATATTTTGGTGTATTCTAAGAATGAAGGGGAACATGAGGAGCACCTCAGGAAAGTGTTACAGGTATTGAGAGAGAAGGAACTTTATGCCAAATTCAACAAATGTGAATTCTGGCTTCACGAAGTAATTTTCCTTGGATATGTAATTTTTAAAGATGGGATACATGTTGATCCAAAGAAAATTGAAACAGTGGTAAATTGGCATACACCTAAGATAGTGACAGAGGTGAGGAGCTTTCTGGGTCTGGCATGATATTATAAGAGATTTGTTGAGGGGTTCTCTATGATAGCTGCTCCGATGATGAAGTTATTGAGGAAGAATCAGAAGTTTATCTGGAGTGATGAATGTCAGAAGAACTTGAGGAGCTTAAGCACAGATTGACAAGTTCTCCAATTTTGACCTTGCCCACAGGAGAGGAAGGTTATATAGTTTATAATGATGCCTCAAGGAAAGGTTTGGGTTGTGTACTGATGCAAGGAGACAAGGTAATAGCTTATGTCTAGCGGTAGCTAAAGCCTTATGAACTGAATTACCCGACCCATGATCTAGAATTGGCAGCAATGGTTTTTGCCCTGAAGATTTGGAGACATTATTTGTATGGGGTGCAGACGAGGATTTTCACCGATCATAAAAGTCTTAAGTATTTGTTGATCCAAAAGGAACTGAATTTAAGACAAAGAAGGTGGTTAGAGTTGCTCAAGAATTATGACCTGTTGATTGAGTACCATCCAGGAAAAACGAATGTGGTAGTGGATGCCTTGAGCAGGAAATCCTCTATAGCTTATGTTCAAACAGTTTACCTACCGCTATTGGAGTAGATGGCTAAGCTTAGGATAAGTTTAAAACAGGAGGAACCTGAGTGTATTGTTGCTACTTTCAGAGTGAGATCAATACTCAAGGAGAAAGTTAAGGAGTTACAAGCACAAGATGCAGAATTGAGTAAGCTTCGAGAAGAAATTCAGAATGGCAAGAAATCTAAAGTGGTAGTGAGGAATGATGGACTCAAGGTTGTAGGAAACAGATTTTGTTTCCCAAATGTCAAGGAAGTAAAGGTTGAAATACTGGATGAGGCACACAATGCACCTTATGTCATGCACCCAGGTAGCACTAGGATGTACAGAGATCTGAAAGAACATTTCTGGTGGAAAGGCAAGAAGAGAGATGTAGCAGAATATGTAAGCAAGTGTCTAGTGTGTCAGTAAGTCAAGGCTGAACATCAAGTACCTTTAGGTAAGTTAAGACCATTGTCCATTCCTGAGTGGAAGTGGCAAAGAGTAACCATGGATTTTTTGATGGATTTGCCCAAGACAAGTAGAAAACATGATGCCATATAGGTTATTGTTGATCGGTTGACGAAGAGCCCATTTTTTGGCAATTAAACAGATTGATTCTTTGCATGTACTAGTGAAGAAGTACATTGATGAGATAGTGAGATTGCACAGGGTTTCAGATTCTATAGTTTCTGACAGGGATCCTTGATTTATCTCGAGATTCTGGGGAAGTTTACAAGAGGCTTTGGGAACCAAGTTGAATTTTAGCACGGCTTTTCATCCCTAGATGGATGGTCAATCTGAGAGGACCATTCGGACCCTTGAGGGAATGCTCAAGGCATGTGTGATGGACTTTAAAGGAGTTTGGGATGAACATTTGCCATTGGTCGAATTTGCTTATAATAATTCGTACCATTCGAGCATTCAAATGGCTCCTTATGAAGCATTGTATGGAAGGAGATGCAGAACTTCGATATGCTGGGATGAAGAAGGAGAAAGGAAACTGATAGGACCAGAGTTACTACAGATGATAGTAGACAAGGTTAATTTGGTTAAGCAATGATTTAAGGCAGCACAGGATAGAATGAAAAGTTATACTGTTGCACACCGAAAAGAGATGGACTATGAAGTCGACGAGAAAGTATTTCTTAAGACATCTCCTGTTGGGCCTTGATTCTGGAGCCCAACTATCCTTAAGTCCTAAAGCATGATCGGATTTCCTTGTCAGGTTATGTCAATGAACCCTCATAGGCCATCATCGGTTCATCATCATTCTCATAACATCTCAAGCCACAAAGGTGATCCCACATAATGGAATCATAATAATCACAATTGACTTCTTCAAACTTTTATCTCTTAGTCTCTAGTTTATTTTGGAGAAAGAATCAACTCAATCGGAGTTCTATAGATGAAGATATGCTTAAGAAACTGAAGTATGTTCATGGCCCAATCATGCTCTCCCAACTGACCCCTCAATTTCTACCCATAAATCTATTCCATTTCAACACCAAAGGCTATAATTTTTTTAAAGATATAAAAACGTGTTAGGAATCTATCTCTTTAAGAATCACCTCAATCGGAGGTCGGACGAAGAAGTTATGGCCAAACGAATCCAACGTGTTCATGTCTTTACTCATACTGTACATACCTTGGCCCAATTGCCATAACTCTCACTACAGGTGTCGAATTCACTTCTTTTTTCTACGGTTTGAAAGAAGAATTCAAGATATACATATTCTGTGAAGACTCTGAAATGAAATTCTATCATTTGGAAGGTCAAAACATTGTCCGCGTGAATTCACACGGGCAGGCTGTGTAACTTTCGGGTGTGATTGCTGCTTCTATGCTGGAAAAACATGGACCGTGTGATTTAACACGGGCAGACCGTGTAACCTTCGGGTTTAACAAAACTTTTCACACTCCAAGACCCCTCCAATGGATCCTAAACCCATCCTAACACCCCTTTTACTCATAATCTTCCCAAATCGAACAATCCTAGTGTGATATCACTCCATATACTCTAATTATTCGGGAAACATGCCTTATGCAACATCACCTACTCAAACAATCATATCTCTCAACTTCAATATCCAAACATTGCATACTTTATATTGTTGGAAAGCTAGAAGAACAAGCTACTACTTTTGTGAAGACAACTTTGGCTGATTCTACCTAAATCAATGCAACTTTTCCCCCAAGGCCAGAACACAATCCTACCCCTATGAACACTTGAAAATTTTCAATGCAAAACTTGAAATGCCATAAACAACCATAATGTATATGTATTTCATTCACATCAAAATAAGAGTTGTACAACGCTTTAGTGGATATTTTGAGCCACCTTACAACATAATCCACAATTAAAACTTTACAAGAATAATACTTTCTCAAAATGCAACTAAAGCCTTGTTTTACAAAATCTAACTTCAAAAGAACAACAATGCAAGTTGGAGTGACGCCTTGACGCTCGACTCGATCACTCGATATCTTGCTCATCACCTGTGGATGGGAAGAAATGGGGGTGAGCTTGAAAGCTCGTGGGTAACATGCTTATAACTGAGAAACAAGCAAAAACCATTAAAATACTTATTTCGATTGTAAAAATTTCATTGTAACATCCATGTAACACATATTTCCCAAATTCACAACTTTTCAAGCAATTTATAAAACATCATGAATTACTCATTCATCAAACTTGTCACAATCATAAACATATAAGCAAACGACAAATGGTTTGGGTAGATCCATAAACATGATGCACTACACATTTCCATATAATGGTCCTGTGTAGTCGTAAACTTGAGAGAGTCCATGAAGGAGCTCTGTGCCACTAGCGGGCAAGCGGGAGAAGCCTTTAATTTGGTCAACGTGCACGTGACATTCTTGAGGGACTACAACAAACCCACATAACACATATTCATGACTTGAAAGTAGATTGCCTAAATGGAAACATTTTTAAAAAACTTGTCTTTCATGAACATGACCTATTTCATATGCATTCCCATCATCATTTCACAATTCAACAACTACATTCCTATACCAAGCATAAAAGCCATTTTTCAACTCATTCAAAACCAACAAATACAACAATTTCAAAGCAATTAGAACTCATTCCCAAAATTCACACATAACAACATGTGACACATTCTCAATCATTTAAAGGAAAATAAATGCACATTCATAAGGTAGATGAAAAATCATTAAATTCCACTTATAGCTCATTAACTCAATTATAAAAATAAAACCCACCGTAATTCCTTGCTTGCAAACCTTGCCCAAAAAGCCTCTACTCTTGTTCCTCTTGCCTCTCTTGGTTTTCTTCAATATTGACAAAAATCTCAAATCAAAAGGAATTCAAATTGGACAACCCAAAGAAGCATATTCATAAAATTGATCCTAGAATTCTTAAACCCATGCATTTCATAAGATCTTTGAACCAAAACCCCTTCTAAAATCCAAAACGTTAAACATACACTTACCTTAAATCTTCACCAAAATAATGATTTTCTTGGCTCTAATTAAAGCTTTAGCCTTCCTCTTCCTTTTTCCCTTCTTGGTCACTCTCAAAATCCCTCTTAAAGGTTAAGAAAAATCAAAACCTAGCATAACTCTCCCTTTTTCTCCAAACTCACGAAATTCTCTCCCTCCTTTCTTCAATTTTGTTTTCTTTCTCTTCCAAATGTAAGACAAGTCTTCTTTCTCCCTTTTATACTCTTAATGAAGCTAAAATGTCCAACTTGCCCTTCACTTAAAGCCTTATGTCTTTACAACTTAAGTGATCTTCCTACAATGCCCCTTATACACTCTTACCACCCTAACACTTAATTCAATTAACCTATACCTTTAGTCTTGCTCATATTAACATGCTAATTGATTCCAAGATAAATTAATCTGTCAAGACCTCAAAACTTCTTTAAATCATGTTTAATAAAATAAAAAAAATTTCTAGGGCTAACATTTCTTCCCCTCTTAAAAGAATATCGTCCTCAAAATTCTTACCTGAATTATCGAAGAGGTACGGATACTTCTCCTTCATGGCTTCCAAGGGTTGCCACCTGGCCTCTTCCACAGAATGGTTTCTCGACAGGACCTTGACCAGCTAGATTGTCTTGTTCCTTAAGACTTTCTCCTTGGAGTCTAAGATATCCACTGGCGTCTCCTCATAAGTCAGATCATCTCTCAACTGAACCTCAGTGGTCTTAATAATATGGGAAGGATCCGATCTATACCTCCTGAATATGGAAACATGAAAGACATCATATATCTGTGATAATTCCTTTGGTAGCACCAACCTATAGGCTAGCGGTTCGATCCTCTCAAGAATCTCATAAGGTCCCTCATATCTTAGACTCAACTTACCCTTCTTACCAAACCTCATGACTCCTTTCCAAGGAGATGTCTTAAAGAAAACTTTTTGACCCACTTCATACTCCATTTCCTTCCGGTGTGCATCAGTGTAGCTCTTCATTCTATCCTGTGTTGCTTTAAGTCGTTGCTTAACCAAATTAACCTTGTCGACTGTCATCTGAAGTAACTCTGGTTTGATTAATTTTCTTTCTCCTTCTTCATCCCAGCATATCAGAGTTCTACATCTCCTTCCATACAATGCTTTGTAAGGAGCCATCTGAATGCTCGAGTGGTACGAATTATTATAAGCAAATTCGATCAATGGCAAGTGTTCATCCCAAGTGCATGTGAAATCCATCACACATTACCTGAGCATTCCTTCAAGTGTTCGAATGGTCCTTTCAGATTGATCATTTGTCTGGGGATGAAAAGCTCTGCTGAAATATAACTTAGTGCCCAAAGCCTCTTGTAAGCTTCCCAGAATCTTGAAATAAACCGAGGATCTCTATTAGAAACTATAAAGTCCAAAATTCTATGCAATCTCACTATCTCATCAATATTCTTCTTTGCTAGCATATTCAGAGAATCAGTATGTTTAATTGCCAGGAAATGAGCTGACTTCATCAACCGATCAACAACAACCCATATAGCCTCATGCTTCCTACCGGTCTTGGGCAAACCCATCAGAAAATCCATGGTCACCCGTTGCCACTTCCATTCAGGAATGGACAATGACCTTAACTTACCCGAAGGTGCCCGGTGTTCAGCCTTGACTTGTTGATACACTAGACACTTGCTCACATATTCGGCTACATCTTTCTTCATGCCTTTCCACCAAAAATGTTCTTTCAGATCTCTGTACATCCTGGTGCTACCTGGATGCATG
Source organism: Erythroxylum plowmanianum (assembly GCA_025531925.1). NCBI lineage: Eukaryota > Viridiplantae > Streptophyta > Magnoliopsida > Malpighiales > Erythroxylaceae > Erythroxylum > Erythroxylum plowmanianum. Next base: position 6,872 of record JANVCQ010045023.1, read on the forward strand.
GCATAAGATGCATTGTGTGCCTCATCCAGTATTTCCTCCTTTACTTCCTTAACATTCGGAATACAAAATCTATTTCTGACAACCATAATTCCATCATCCCTCACTACCACTTCAGATTTCTTGCCATTTTGAATTTCTTCTCAGAGCTTACTCAATTCTGCATCCTGTGTTTGTAACTCCTTAACTTTCTCTCTGAGTATCGGTCTCACCCTGAAATTAGCAATAACACAATCAGGTTCCTCCTGTTTCAAGCTTATTCTAAGCTTCGCCATTTCTTCCAATAACGGCAGATACACTGTTTTAACACGAGTTATAAAGGATTTCCTACTCAAGGCATCCGCCACCACATTTGTCTTTCCTAGATGATTTTCAATCAATAGTTAATACTCCTTGAGCAACTCTAACCACCTTCTCTGTCTCAAATTCAATTCCTTTTAGCTCAGCAAATACTTGAGACTTTTATGATCTGTAAAAATCTTCATCTGTACCCCATACAAATAATGTCTCCAAATCTTCAGGGCAAAAATTACTGCTGCCAATTCCAAATCATGGGTCAGGTAATTCAATTCATAAGGTTTTAACTGCCACGAAGCATAAGCTATTACCTTGGCTCCTTGCATTAACACACAACCCAAATCCTTTCTTGAAGCATCACTGTATACTGTATAACCCTCATCTCCAGTAGACAAAATCAAAACTGGAGCACTTGTTAATCTGCGCTTGAGTTCCTCAAAACTTTTTTGACATTCATCATTTCAGATAAACTTCTGATTCTTCCTCAATAACTTGGTCATCGGGGAAGTTATCATAGAAAATCCTTCCACAAACCTCCTATAATAACCTGCCAATCCTAGAAAACTCCTCACTTCTGTCACTGTCTTCGGTGCATGCCAATTCACTACTGCTTCAATTTTCTTTGGATCAACATGCACCCTATCTTTTGATATCACATGTCCAAGGACAATCACTTCGTGAAGCCAGAATTCACATTTACTGAATTTGACATAAAGTTCCTTCTCCCTTAATATCTGCAACACTCTCCTGAGGTGTTCCTCGTGTTCCCCTTCACTCTTGGAATAAACCAGAATGTCATCAATAAATACTATGAAAAACTGATCCAAAAACTCCTTGAAGACCCTATTCATAAGAGCCATAAATGCAGCAGGAGCATTGGTCAATCCGAAAGAATGTCATCAATAAATACTATGAAAAATTGATCCAAAAACTCCTTGAAGACCCTATTCATAAGAGCCATAAATGCAGCAGGAGCATTGGTCAATCCGAATGGCATGACTAGGAACTCGTAATGCCCATAACGAGTCCTAAAGGCTGTCTTGCTTACATCAGACTCCTTGATTATGAGATGATGATAGCCTGACCTGAGATCAATCTTGGAAAAGATCCTTGCTCCCTGCAACTGGTCAAACAGATCATCAATTTGAGGCAGAGGGTACTTGTTCTTAACAGTTACCTTGTTGAGTCTCCGGTAGTCGATGCACATACGCCATGTCCCATCCTTCTTTTTAACAAACAGAACTGGAGCTCCCCATGGTGACAAACTCGGCCAAATAAACCCCTTCTCTAACAGTTCCTCTAACTATTCCTTGAGTTCTTTCAGTTCTGCTGGAGCCATTCTATATGGTGGTATAGAAATGGGTGCGATTACAGGAATCAAGTCAATGGCAAACTCGATTTCCCTCACTGGTGGCAAACCAGATAAGTGCTCTGGGAACACATCTGGAAACTCCCTCACCACTGGAAGATCCTCTAACCTCCCTTCATTCCCCTCAGTGTCCACAATGTGTGCTAAGAAGGCTTCACACCTCTTTTTCATCATCTGGTTGGCGAGCAAGGCCGAAACAATTCTGGATGATAGTGTTCTTCTATCTCCCCTGAAAATCACCTTCTCACTATTGCCAAAGTCAAACTCTACCTCCTTGAGGCTACAATCTAACTTTGCACAATATTTCTCCATAGCATCCATGCCCAGTATAACATCTAGACCCTTCAGCTCTAGAGGCAATAAGTCTACTACCAGTCTCGCACCCTCAATAATCAGTTCACAGTCTCTATATACTTGACTTATTATCACCTTCCTCCCTAAAGGAGTGCTAACAATCAAGGGACTATCCAAAGCCACCAAATTCACTTCATGTAAAACCATGCTTACAGAAACAAAAGAATGTGTAGAACCAGAATCAATCAAGACATATACTTTGGAATTAAATAACTGAGCCATACTCGTGACAACTTTGGGTGCAGCTACAGCATCCTCTCTAGTCATGGAGAATACCCTTGCTTGAGCCTGACCCTTGGCCTTCCTAGAGGAATAGACTTCCTTGCAGCTCCATAACTGCCCACCTCATCAACTAACCTGGTCCCCACTGTTTCTACTCTCCTTGGGGCTTGCATCTGTGACCCCTCTTGCCTTGTTGCTTGGGGACAGTCCTTGATCATGTTTCCCTTCTCTCCTCATCGGAAGCATGCTCCCAGCAACTTGAAGCACTCTCCTTTGTGAAGTTTCCCACAATACTCACATTGGGGGTTTGTGTATCTGCTCCTCCCCGTCCTTCCCGTGCCTCCCACACTTGAGGCTTGCCTTGAAACTGCCCTTGCCTGCTTGTTCTTGGCGGGGCCACTGCTCCCCACTTCACTCTGTGTATGGTAACTCCTTGTACTCTTCTTAGGCATCGAAGCACTCATCCCCTTGTTAGTAGACTGTTCCTGGCTCTTCCTCTTCTTATTAACTTCATATCTGATGTTCTTCAGTTTCTCTGCCTGGAGGGCCGCATCTACCAATAGCTGGTAGTCACATAAATTATGGATCAGCACCTTCTCTTTGATCCCTAGATAAAGTCCCCCTCACACTTGCGGCACTTGTCCTCCTCATTCGCCACAATGTTGGCCGCATACCGAGAAAGCTGAGTGAACTTCAGCTCATACTCACTCACACTCATATCCCTCTGTGTGAGATTCAGGAACTCCCTAGCCTTCTCTTGAACAAAAACCCTTGAAAGATATTTCTTCCTGAAAACCTCTACAAAATCTCTCCATGATAGTACCGAAGGCATAACCTGACTATAGGGCATTAATTCCCACCAGTGGAGTGCATCTCCCTGCAACAAACTGACTGCATAGTCTAGTTTCTCTTCATCATTGCACTTCATCTGAATTAGGACTCTCTCTGTCCTCTTCATCCATATTTCAGTTTCTTCAGGATTTGTAGTCCCATTGAAATCCACATCTCCATACTTGCGAAGTTTATCATACTGTCCACTCCTCTCCGTTGGATCTGGCACCGGAGCTTGTGACCTTTGGCCCATGACGTAAGTAAACGCCTAGACGAAGGCTTGAAAGAACCGTGGATCTAGAGGTTTTACTTGAGGAATAGGAGGAGGAGGTGGCGGCACTTCGTGTTGCACACTAGGTGCCTCAGAGTCAGGAGTAGAATGTGTCCCTGCATCTTGTGGGACATAGGATTCATCCGTGCTCCCTTGGCGAGAGCCAGATCGAGTCAGAGCTCCTCGAGTTCTCTTACGAGGCGGCATAATCACTACTTTAATTTTAAAACATTTAAAAATCTTTAGTTCATGCAAAAAAATTTCAAATCATGTAAAACAATTCAAAATAATGCAAGTTGTTCATTTAAAACAATGCATGTGGTTCATTTAAAATAATGCATGTTCACTTCATACTTGAAACTACCCACCTAGTTGCCTAGGATATCATTAAACCTAGTCGCTCTGATACCACAACTATTGGGCCCCAATTTTGGAGCCTATTGAGTCCTAAAGCATGAGCGGGTTTCCTTGTCAGGTTATGTCAATGCACCCTCATAAGCCATCATCGGTTCATCATCATTCTCATAACATCCCAAACCACAAAGGCGAGCCCACACAATTGAATCACAATAATCATAACTGACTTCTTCAAACTTTTAGTTCTTAGTCTCTAGTTTATTTTGAAGAAAGAATCAACTCAATCGGAGTTCTATAGATGAAGATATGTTTAAGAAATCAAAGTATGTTCATGGCCCAATCATGCTCTCCCAACCGACCCCCCAATTTCTTCCCATAAAGCTATTTAAATTAAACACAAAAGGCTATAAGTTTTTCTGGGAGGTAGAGAAACGTGTTAGGAATCTATCACTTTAAGAATCACCTCAATCGGAGGTCGGACGAAGAAGTTATGGCCAAACGAATCCAATGTGTTCATGTCTTTACTCATAT
>JANVCQ010045060.1:0-11098 GCA_025531925.1 Erythroxylum plowmanianum
TCAGTAGCAAGTTAGTAGTTGAATAGCAGAAGTGAAAAGAAGCATTAGTTAGTGTTATTCAATTTTTACAAAACCAGAAGCTAGTTTCGTATGAGAAAAACAGAACTTCACTGTTCTATTCGAATACCATTCCTTTCATTACACAAAACCAAACACCTTACATACACTGATTTGTGAGTGACTTAAGTTACAATTTAGGAGGAGCATTATACATTCAGACTACGAAATAGAGGAGGAGTTCAAGAAGTGCAGTGCAGCAGAATTCATCTTGTATTGAAGCAGAGTGAGCTGAATAGAACGTGTTCGATATTTGGCCTCAACCATCATTTACGCTCAACAAGTTGTGCAGTGAAGGAGCCATCTTCAATCCTTAGAGGGAGCACTTTCTAGAAGGTGCTGCAGATTCTGTATGAGCAACATCTTCTCTTCCAATATTTCCTTTTCTTTTTACTGATTTTCTCTATGTTTCTCTGTTCTTATTTGCTAATTGGGACATAAAAAAGTTAGGTTCTTGAGTATAACTTTTCAATTTACGTAAATTTTTGTATCAGTTTTGTTGTGTTCTATTTTATCTGGAAGCATTTTACATTGATAACTAATGCACTTTCCCAACCCAACTGCTGCAATATAGTGTAAAGATATTTGTTATAACATCCCAACCCAACTGCTGTAGTATGGTGTAAAGATATTTGTTATACCATCATTCAAGGATACGTGTTATATTGAGATCTTGCCACATTCTTAAAAGTCTGCAGAGAGCGATTTCCCAATCCCCTTTTCAGATTTTCGTTCTTGCAAGTGATCTACAACGAAAGGAAAGTCGAAATTTCAGTCAATCATCATCTTTCCTAGTCTTACACCAACAAAGATTCTGTCAAATACTTATGGATGCTTTACATGCAGTTATTTTCTTGAGCTACACTATAACTTCATATAGCCTGAAGGAGGTAACCATTTTGGGACTTAATATGTTTCAGATCAGTTTTGAAATGAATGAGATAGATACTTGCCTCATGGCATGTCATGAAGCATCAAATCTCTGTTTTCTCTCATATTATGAGCTTTGCATATGTTGCTATGATCGAATGTAGTTCCAAACTTTCGATTCGTTTCTCAATAGAGAGCATGAATATTTCCCAGTTTTTAGTTTCTTATTGTTCTCGTCTCATTTGTTTTCCAGAGCTACCTCTGGTGGATACTAGGAAGAAGAAGAAATGGTGGACGCTTGGAAGGTAAAGCCAAGGATATCTAGTGGCAAATCTAGCATTGAAGAGCTTTCATTCTGAATTTGAGTGCCTTTGGTGCGTATGCTACATTACTTTCCCATTCTTTTGGGCATATGAAATGTCCTGTAGGCTCCATTTGTACATATTCAGGCTGTTTTTTGATCAATTTCTTGATTCTTTTTACCTCTTCTGATCGTATATAGCTTGGTAGTGTATACCTGGAGAAGGTACAGTTGCTAGAAGGGAACTATGGTTACCTTAAGCATATGTGCTAGAACTATAGTAAAGAAGCAACTATAAAGATTGCAAAAGAAGTAAATTTATTGTGCGGATTTACTGGTGAAGACTTATAAGAACCTATATGGTTTAATGACTAGATAAAGAATGATTCTAAATTTGAACTTGATTCAAATCGCACCAGTCTCTTATGACTGTAATTGTCTCTGATTTACTCGAAATAGAAAGCTCAAGTTCTCAAGCCATGCCCTTGAATTACAGTTGTGAGGAAATACGTTTGGTGCTTTGTGCATATGAAATCTGCTGTGCCCTCTATTTGTACCTATTCAGTCGGTTTGTTGATCGGCAAGAACAACAAATAGAAGTTATTCCTCGATCTATTCCAAAAAAAAACAAAATGATACTTGGAAAGAAAAATTTGAAGGAATCACCAGAATTTGTTTGCTTTTCTTCATACCTCTGAAACAACCTCTCGTAACTTTTGGCTTCACATATACCATTTATCTTGAAGATCTTACATCCTTGATCTGAAAGATGAAGTAGCTTTTATTATACTCGATCACAAGAGCGTAACATGATATAAGAAAATAAAACTCCTACTCCAAACAAATCGTATTTTATGGTTTCTCTTATGAACAGCTTTTGTCGGAACTCCGAACAGAGGAACATGTGTAACTCACCTAGTTGAAGCATTGAACTTGAATTAATTCCATTCAACTTCTTCTGTCTTCAATCTCTTTTTGGGCATACAGTGGCTGTTCTTTTCAACTTGGATACTCCGAAATTTGGAAAGTCAAATGTTCCACAGAATTCATCCTCATCTTTTCGGGCCTATAGTGGAATAACCCCACACTTCTTTATTACATTCTCAACTGCCCTGAACTTGAAAAAAGCTACATCCATTTCCCATCCTCTTGTTCTGTCTTCTATAACTAAGCTGTTGATGCAATTGGACTGGTTCTGTCCTTATAATTTCGTCACTGACACTGCTAGATTTGTTTCAGAATTTGAGTTCTTCTTGATATTGCTTCTTATGTTTCTGAACAGATCTGTTTTGTGGTGAATATGTTACTTGCCATCCTTATATCAAGCATTGTACTGATGCTGGTGCTTCTTCTGATACAATGCCAGGCTAAGAGCAAGAAGAAGATGAGGTTTCCAAAACCTGTGACTCGATCTAAAGACAGTAATTCGTGGTCAAGCCTCTATAGATTCTCCATAGCAGAATGATAAGATAAGCTTAGCACAGGGGAGGCTTACAAAGGTGTTTTGAACACATATATCAGCATAACTCTACTGATTCTTTCCAAAGGGAAGTTGCAGGACTTTCAGGGTTATAAATCCAAACCTCGTTCGTCTCTTTGGCTGCTACATTGAGGGAGGCGATCGGCATCTCATCAATGAATATTGTTCTGCTGGCAATTTGGGTCACCATCTCTTAAGTAATATATCTTCTTCAGGAATATTTTGTTATTATTCTAAGTAAGTATTTTTTGCTTCTTATAGTAACAGGACAGAAATGAGACTGTTTTCTGAGGCCTAAATATGTTATTCATCCGCTTCACATTATCTTCAAGTTGCGTAGTGGCCGTATATATGTCATATGCATGAAAAGACAACTGTCTTTGCAAATATGTCTATATTTGTTTGATTGCCTTAAAACCAGAAGTAGAGAATTGCAGTTACTGATTGGTACTGAAGAAAGCACAAATAATTCTAAATTGATCAAGTTAAGTCGAGTGGTGTAAGAATAGGCTTCAACAGGTCGAATCAGGGGCTGCTCGGACTTGGCGAGACGCCTCCAAGCGATTCAAATTTGACTTCAAATTATATGTTCTAATAGTTAAATTTTGTATACTTACGATATCATTTGAATGGTAAGACTCGATCATTTTTGAAATTTTTTAATTTTATTTCATATTAACCGATTTTATGATGTTCTAATATTAATTGAACTTTTTAAACTTTAAACTTCTTATTTTACCGGTTTAACTTTCAGTTCGGTTTTCAAAATATTAATTCTCACCTAACATTTGGTTTCTAGTTCTATAGAGCAACACCCTTTTAGAGTTTATTATCATCTTCGAAATTATTTCCTATTAAAACCCTAAAATAGCATTTAAAAATCAATAAAAAATTCTTAATAATTTAATTGATTAAAATTAAAATAAAGTAAAAAACTACAACTGAAAATTTAATTGTCAAACAAATTTTAATGTGGATAAATATATGTAATTATAATTTAAATAAGACAAATTAAGATTCAAAACAAATAAAGATGGTGAAGGCAAACTTTTTATGGATAAAGATGAAATTAATCTTTAGTTTGTTAAAGCAGGCACACACAAGGGGGAGTGGGACTGAAAAATTTTCGCAAGTAAATATCAATTTGTATAAAGGTAGGGGTTTAAAAATTAAAACAAAAGGAATCTGTTAGATGACAGTAGCCTATTATTAAACCACAGGAGTCTAATAAAGTACGAGTCTTATTGAAACAATAAAAAGAAGGCATTTGATAAAATAAAAGGAATCTTCAACAAATCGAAAACAAAAGGAACATATTATAAAAGTAAGTATTAAATTTGACGAGCCTCTCCAAACTTACGAGTATATATTTTTTAAAGTTCTCCAACCTTTCACACTCAAAGTGTATAACGAGCTTCACAAAAGAATAAAATAACGATTCCTCTCTTGATAGAGTGATTTCACTTTCTAAGATATAATAATAATGATATAATTCTTAAGAATATAGAAGCTGCTCAAATGTTTTGATCGTCTGAATATTTTTGTTGCTTCACAAGTGCTTTTTCTCTTCCTTAAATAATCAATTTCTTCAATTATCCATTGCTTCACTGACATCTTTAGTCAACTAGATTGATTTAAATTTGAATAATTTCGATATCATCTTTGTCAACACTAATTACGAGGCTAATATACAACTTTATAATCAGTAGGATCCTTTCGGATAAGTCATTTTTAATAAGGTAAGTTCATAATAAAGGCTCCTGTAAGAAAGAAAACGTATTTCTTATGATTTTATTTTCTTTTGAGAATAAGACCATTAATTATACAAGAAAATAAATCTAATTTAAATTTTAAAATATTATACAATTATCATCAAAATCTTTAATTATAACCCTTGAGCTAATATAATTTTCATAACTATTTCGGGAGAAGATGTCAAAGCTTTGTGTTAAAATTTATTAATTATGTTATTTATATTAGAATTCAAGCCCGATGTAATGCTTGAAAATTAAAACAAAATTAAGTTGAGTTAGACCGAATGGTCCGAATTTGAGCCCGATGTTTTCAAACAGGTCGGGTCGGATCAAGTTGGGACTAAAATACCATCTCTAGTACTTATAGGCATGAAGGATAAGATTTTTACGGCATGACCTTGGACTATGGCAAGGAGACCCAGGTTATAGGGCAGGATTGACGATTCTGCCACTGAAACAGGGACTTCACTGAGATACAGGCTCTCTCTACACTTTTCATCTATCACGGACTTTGTGGTCTTGAAAGGATAATATTGACAATCAAATAAAAAAGTGCGATAGTAATATAAAAGCTGAACGTACGTCAGATATAGAAAGGCAAAAGTGTAAGACAAAGAGGGAAGAGAAGATAGAGAACGAAAGAAAATGGTTTGTAATTAATAATCTTCTACTTTTCCGAGAAAGTTAGTTAACAAAAAAAAACCCTTTATTAAGACTACATCAAGTCAATGAATTGTCTTCAATAAGGCATATAAGCTTATGAATGCCCATTTTCTATTATTAGATATCTTTCTTCCACCCTCTTCGTTCGACAATAATGGCTTCTTCTTCTTCTTCTTTCGCCACTAACCCATTGAACTACGACGTTTTCTTGAACTTCAGGGGTAAAGACACTCGTCGCAATTTCACCAGCCATCTCTACGCTACTTTGCGTCAAAAGGATCTCCAAACTTTCTTTGACGACGAAGATCTCAAAAGAGGAGAAGACATTGCTCAGTCACTTCCCCAAGCAATCCAATATTCCACTGTTGCTGTCCTTGTTTTCTCAAAAAACTATGCATCTTCCAGTTGGTGTCTTGATGAGCTTGCAGAGATCATCGATTGTCATCGAACCCATGGACAGATTGTCGTACCTGTCTTTTACGAGGTAGATCCATCCCATTTAAGAAAACAATCCCATGATGTTTCTGAAGCTTTTGTTAAACATGAGCAAAATCCCAAGAACGCCCACAAGATTCCAAGGTGGAGAGATGCCTTGACCGCAGCTGCCAATCTATGTGGGTTTAATTCTAAAGAGTTCAGGTATGTTTTAGGTTGTATGGTCAATCTAAGTAAAGGGTTCTCAACTTTTCATTCAATTAAATTGGGTTTCATAATTTTCAGGAATGATCATGTGCTTATTGACAAAATCGTTAAGAACATTTTGGAAAAACTAAACCATTCGATGGCATATGATGATTTTGAGCACTTAGTTGGAATGGACGCGCGCGTTGAGGAAATAAAAGAAGTATTTACTATTAACCCATTGGAGATTCGTATTTTAGGAATTTGGGGGATGGGTGGTGTTGGTAAAACTACTACGGCTGAAGTAATATATCATAAGATGTCCTATCAATTCCAAGGTTGTTGCTTTATACACAACATAAGACAAAATTCAGAAAATGGTGGAATGCAGAAGTTACAAGAAGAACTTGTTTCAAAAGCATTAGGGGAAGAAAATCCAATAAAAAATATGTTTAGTGGAGGACTTGGACCATTTCTTAAAAGAATACTTGGTCGCAAGAAGATGTTAATTGTTCTTGACGATGTGAATGATCCACTACAATTAGATTCTTTGATTGGAAATCCATGTTGGTTCGAGTCTGGAAGCATGATTCTCATTACTGGTAGAGATAAGCAGGTATTTGGAGGGAGGGTTGATTTTATATATGAAGTTAAACCATTAAATTATGATGAAGCCCTCCAACTTTTTAGTAAGAGTGCCTTCAACCAAAAATATCCAAGAGACGATTATGTGTCCTTGTCAAACTCGTTTGTGAAATATGCACAAGGCAATCCTTTAGCTTTGAAGATTTTAGGTTCTGCCCTAATCAGGAAAAAACAAAATGAGTGGAGAAGTACATTGGATCAACTGTCAAAAGTTTCAAATAAGAATATTCAACACGTGCTACAAATTAGTTACAATGGATTAAACAGAGTGGAGAAGGATATCTTTCTTGACATTGCATGTTTCTTCAAATCTGATAGCACATATGTTGTGAAGAAAGTGCTTAAAAGTTATGGTTTCAATGCGGACATTATAATTAGTGTTCTTGAAGACAAATGCCTTGTAGATACTTCCAAAGGCATGTTAGAAATGCATGATTTGTTGCAAGAAATGGGAAAGGAAATTGTTCGTCAAGAAGCTAAATATCCTAATCAACGTAGTAGGTTATGGGATCCCAAAGATATTTATGAAGTATTAGTAGGAAATAAGGTAAGATATTTATAGTTCCTGATTTATTGATAGAAATTTTTTATTGCCATAATTACTTACGTATATATTTTGGGTTTTTTTTTGTTAGGAGGCTGAAACTGTGGAAAGTATCATTTTAGATTTATCTAAAGTAAGAGAGGTAAATTTAAATCCACAAGTATTTATGAAGATGCCTAACCTTAAATTTTTCAGTTTCTATGGAGAAAGCAATCTACATCTCTCTCAAGGTCTTGATCATCTTCCTAATACGTTAAGGTACCTTAGGTGGGATAAGTATCTATTAGAATCTTTTCCACCTAATTTTCAACCTGAGAATCTTGTAGTGCTTAAATTATCCAACAGCAACATCAGACAATTATGGAACGGAGCCCAGGTACAAAAATTATACACTACTTAAAAAGTTGAAGGTAATACTAGATTGGATTAATTAATTCTTTTATTATTTTTGTTAATTACAGGAAGATTCAATGGTACCTCAACTTAAATATCGGATGTCAAGTATGATTGTCAGTGGCTTTTGGAGATTGGCAAGGTTAATGTCCCTAAGTTTAGTAAAGAACAAAAGGATAACTCATCTTCCCAACACTAGAAGTGGGTTTCTAGAAGCTCTTGAAGTTCTTGATCTATGGGGTTGCTCAAATTTGAATACATTTCCAAAAATTTCAAGCAACATCAAGGACCTAAACTTAAGTAAAACTGCTATAAAACAGGTGCCTTTGTCATCAGTTGAACTCCTAAGCAAATTGAAGTACTTATTGATGAGAGATTGTAGAGAGCTTGAAAGCCTTCCAAGCAACTTTTTTAGCAAGTTAACATCTCTCAAAGAACTTGATCTAGATGGATGCTCACGCTTTAAGGCACTTCCTGAAGTCTTGGAGCCTATGGATAATCTGAAGTATCTTTTCTTAAGTGAGACAGCTATAGAGAAATTGTCATCATCTGTCAGCAATCTCAAAGGGCTCAAGGATTTAAGGATGAGAAATTGTTGGAAGTTTTCTTTTTGCACAAAAAGTTTCAAAAGTTTTTCAGAAGACTACCATGGATTGGGTTCGTCGTTACTAAGTTTAAACCTTTCCAACTGTAATTTGAGGGAATTGCCTGAGGACTTGAGCTTTCTATCTTCTATAGAATCTCTATATTTGAGTCAAAATGATTTTGAGAGAATCCCTGCTACTATCAAACAACTTTCACAATTGAAATATCTTTATATAGACAACTGCAAAAGGCTTCTATCCTTACCTGAACTTCCATCAAGTGTCTCCAAATTATACGCCCGTGGTTGTATATTGCTAAAACAAATATGGACCCTTAAACAACTACCCCTTGACTCACAAGAACGTGCCTACACCTTCCGTTTATGGAATTGCTTGAAGTTAGATGAAGATGAATGCCAGGCAGTAGTAAATGCACTGTTGAGGAATTATCTAACTGCTCACACAAGAATTCAAATGCAGAAATCATTGGTACGTAAATCTCTATCTTTCTCTCTTTCTTTATCTGGGCTTGCATAATCATTAGTTTGAGTAGACATTTGTGCTGTCCAGACATATTTTGGAATGGTCTATCCAGGAAGTAGAACACCAGAGTGGGTCAAGTATCAAAGCATGGGTGATTCCATTCGAATCCACCTTCCTTCTCATTGGTTTAATCATCTTTTTCTGGGATTTGCTTTCTATCTGTGCCTTGATTCTGTGGAGTATGATCGAGAAAGAATTTGCAATCTTAGATATGAATGCTATTTTGGAGATAGTCACCATTTCTCCTCCTTTGATACAATGTATGGTCCACTTCCCAGAGCAGATAAAGAACATATGTTAGTCTTCATCAGTAAAAAGCTTCGTGTCTTTATCAGTAAAAAGCTTCGTGCATTGGTACGTGGATATGGTCATTTTAAAGAGGATGTAGCCTTTTTCAAGTTCAGCATGTCTAACTACATAATCAAAAAGTGTGGGATCATTCCACTGTACACCCAAGAAGATCAGGATGAATTCTGTCACAAATTCAACTTTCCTCCTCCAGTGTCCGCGGTGAAGATAGAAGAAGTTGAATGAAATGAAGTCACTGCTTCAAGTTCAATGCTCCCACTAGGTGGTGGAACAGAGGAAACTTTCGTTGATGGCTTCACATGTATGTATTTTCTTTCTAACATTCTTTTCATGTCATTAGTTCCAACTTATGTCATTCTTGTAACTCAGAATCATTTGTTCATGTAACCCACAAATGTAAGAGGGTTACGTTCCAATGTATTTTGGTGAATATTTAAGAAAATGAACAAGTTTTTTGTTGCTCCCTGTTTTTCTTTGTTTCCCTGTAAAAGCTTTCTAAAATGAATTCATGCTTACTCTGTTTATTCTATGGTTGGTATTAGGAGTGGTGAATGGGGTGATCATGTCACATTGCAAGCTGCTGCAGATTCTGTATGAGCAACTTCTACTGTTTCAGTGTTTCCGTTTCGTTTTATTGATTCTCTCTATGTTTCTCTGTTCTTATTTGCTAATTGGAACATATAAAAGTTAGGTTTTTGAGTCTAACCTTTAAATTTATATAAGCTTTTGTATTAGTTTTCTTGTGTTACATTGATGACTAATGCACCTTGCCACCCTAACTGCTGCAGTATGATATAAACATTTTCGTTATAACATCATTCAAGGATGTATGTGATAGAACTCTCAAATACTTGTGTAATAGGAGGCCTAACAGTATGTTACATTGAGATCTTGCCACACTCTCAAAAGTTTGAAGGGAGCGATTTCCCAATCACCTTTTCAAATTTTCTTTCTTGCAAGTGATCTATCCAACAAAGATTTTGCCTGATAGTTTCTTGTATTTATTTTCTTGAGCTTTTGGGCATAGGTACGCTATTAACTCCAGATATCCTAAAGGAGGTAAACATTTTGGGAATGAATTATGTATCAGATCAGTTTTGAAATGAATGAGAGAGATACTTGCCTCATGGCATGTCATGAAGCATGAAATCTCTGTTTCCTCTCATGTTATGAACCTTGGATATGCTGCTATGATCGATCTTGAAGATACTGAAGTGTGAAATCTCTGAAGCAATCTATCTTAACTTTGTTTTCATAGGTACCATCCATCTTGCGATCTTACATTCTTGATCTGAAAGATGAAGTAGCTTTTATTATACTCGATGACAAGAACGTAACATGATTAAAGAAAATAAAACTCCTACTCCAAACAAATCAGATTTAATAATTTCTCTTATCAACAGCTTTTGTGGGAACTCAAAACAGAGTAACATGTATAACTCACCTAGTTGAAGCAGTGAACTTGAATAATTTCATTCTTCTTCTATCTTCAACCTCTTTTTGAGCATATTGTGGAATGACCCCGCACCTGTAGGATAATATAATCGCGCAGGTTATTTCGCATATTTATTCAACTTCTTAGATTGATGATGGCTGTTACTGCTCCCTATACTGTTATCCTACGTTTTAGTGTAGTTAGGCATTTGCATTGTTTACTTTATCATTAATAACATGACATCTTGCTTGGATCTTTATTGTTGTCATTGCAAGTGGTGCTTAGTGATTGTCTTTTTTCTCATCAGTTTAATGTTTCTAGGCGTAAGAGTTAGAAAACAAATTGTGTTGGATGGTCCTGTTGGCGGTGGAAAGAGTATTACACTTGCCATGTTTGTTCATTGGGCTCGTGACGAAGGTTGGTTAGTTTTATATATGCCCCAAGGACGAGAATGGACACATGGAGGATATTTCTATAGGAATCCACAAACAGGTCTATGGGATACACCAGATCAGGCTTTTAACGTTCTTAAGGCAAGAATATTGAGCTATTTCTATTAGCTCTAAGCAATTTGAGGATTGTATGATTCAATGGGTTCCTGTTTCTCTCAAGAAGTTATCCAATCTTTATATTCTCTTTCATTTTGGCATTTAGATTGTGCCGTTCATTTATGAATTAGTAATTGATATTAAGTGATTATACTCTGTCAGGGTGGAACCTTTTACTTATATGTGTCTGGAAGTTGTAATCCCAGTTCTGGTTCACAGATGAATTGGTTCCATTTCAATCAACCAAATGAAGAAATAAATATAATGACAAAAGAAAAAAAAATCCTGATTTGCTTGGTTTCCTAGTTCATTATACTATGTAGGAGTATCTTACAATAGTCCTTTTACTAA
>JANVCQ010045147.1:0-11093 GCA_025531925.1 Erythroxylum plowmanianum
CTGTTTATCCTAATTTTGATGTTACTTTTGAAGTCAAAGGATTACTTATTAACTCTCTTCCTAAATTTAATAGATTGGCGGGAGAACATCCCTACATGCATTTGCAATCTTTGTCCATGATATGTCAGAGTATGAAGCCAGTGGCAGCCTCACTAGATCAAGTACTATGGAAGGTTTTTCACTTACTGCTGGAAGGAAAAGTCTGGGAGTGATATATAAGCCTCCCAAGGCACGTGGCGAATGCCTACCATAGTTGGGCAAATTTGAGGAAAACATTCTTGGAAAAGTATTTTCCGACTTCCAGAACTTCAGCGATGAGGAAGGAGATCTATTCAACAAGGCAGGATTATGATGAATCCCTTTATGATTATTGTAACCACTTCTAAGATCTATTGTCTAGATGCCCCCATCACCAGATACCTGATGAGCAGTTAGTGCAGTATTTTTATGTTGGGTTGAAAAGTCAAGATAAAGGTATGTTGGATGTAGCATCAAGAGGTTCATTGATCGATCTTACAGCTATAAAAGCATGGGATTTGATCAAGAATATGGCTTTAAATCATTAATAGTATAATGTTAGAGACACCAGAGGAGTGCATGAGTTGGGTGCCACAACAGCTCAATCCAAAAGAATGGAGAGTTTGGAGTCAAAAGTTGACTTTTTGAAGAGTAAAGTGACCTCACAATTATCCTTCATCACTGCAGAATTGAAGAATTTGAATGTGTATCACTCGACATCTTCTATGGATCTCACCGCACCCAGTTGTGATACTTGTGGGTCAGTGATGCACATATCCAGTGTTTGCCTCGGTCGGTATGAAGAGATGTCTGCAGTGTATCCAGGACGATCATATCAGAAATGGGACCTTTACTCTAACACTTATAACGAGGGATGGAAGGCCAACCCTAGGTTCAGTTGGAGGAATGAAGAAGGAAGGGCTCTAAACAGATTTCAACAAGGAGGAGGAGTTGGTACTTCCACTAACCAATTCAACAATCAATAGCAAGCCCTGACCATCCCACCCAAGGAGGACACTAACCAACTGCTGCACAATATGATGACTTTGATGAAGGAAGAAAGGAATTCTAACAATAATCAGTTCAATGCCATAGCTTCTCTTATTCAGCAAGACTCTTCAAAGAATGCTACTCGGTTTAATGCTCTAGAAAAAGAATGAAGCAATGGGAGACAAAAGCTGAAAACATCAATTCCTTTGTCACCCAATTGTCCAATAACATGAGTGAGATTCAAGCGAGAAGTAGTGGAGCTATTCCTTTAAACACTGTGATGAACCTCAAAAGTTTAAATGCAATAGCTCTCCGAAGTGGGAAACAAGTAAGGTTTAAAAATCAAGATGAAGAAGAAGGCGAAGAGGAGATTAAGAGTGAAGAATTGCCTTTGACAAAGGACAAAATGAAGAAATCCAAAAGCTCCAAGGAAAAATCACTTTTGACTAAAAAGACGCTCGAATCAAGGAGCAAGGGAGCTAATTCAGAGAGCTACAAGGAATAAGCAACAACAAGTGAGCATGTATAATCAAGCAAGCATGGAGCCAATGAAGCCAAAAGTAAGGAGGTAAATCTTAAAGATCTTCCTTTTCCTAATTCATATTTGATGAGCAAACGGATGACTGACATTAATCTTGAAAAAGATATCATTGATTTATTTAGTAAAGTGGAAGTCAATATTCCTTTGCTTGATCTTGTTAAACGGGTTCCTGCTTATGCTAAATACCTTAATGACCTGTGTTCCCATAAGTGAAAGTTTAGGCCCAATGAAATAGTCCAAGTAAGCTCGAATGTGTCAACCTTATTCAAGCCTCAAATCCCTGTAAAATGCCAAGACCCTAGATCCTTCACTATCCCTTGCACTATAGGTAAAGTTACCATAGGGGGAGCCTTGTTAGATCTAGGGGCAATCATTAATGTTATGCCTAAGTTTGTTTATCAATCATTAGGAGTAAAAAATCTTAAGTCTACATTTGTAGTTCTTTGATTGGCTGATAGGTCTATTAGGCATCCTGTGGGCATTATAGAGGATATTTTGGTCCAAGTCAAGGGTTTAGTTTTTCCAACAGATTTTTATGTGCTTGATATGTCTTCTAAAGTTATGCAGGATACTTCTTCGATTCTCAGTCGACCCTTCTTAAGGACTGCTAGTACTATGATTAGCATAAAAGAAGGAACAATCACCATGGAATGTTGTTGTTGATGATGCATGCGCTGAGTTTGAACTTGCAATGAACCCATTCACTAATGACTCCTTGGAAGAAGGATTTTTTGTTAATGTTTCAGGTGAATCGAGGAGTGTGGATGTTAGCACCGAAATGACAAGTGGTCGAGTTGCCTCACCACAGCATAGCTATCAGTCAAACATCCACCAGGAGATGTAGGATCCACCGTAGTCACTAGGTCATTTCTCATCCTTCACTTACCACTTACTTCTACTCTGTGATTGAATATGACATTGTGGATGCATGAATGTGTTGACTAAGTGTGGGGGAGAAACCACTTCAGTAAGACCTAGGTTTAATTTTTGGTTTATGCAATTTCAATTCAATAATTCATCTCCCTTTTATGTTCGCTATGTTTTAGCTTAATGTACGACACATTTTCTATGATTGAGGAAATTGGTATAAATGTTGAATTGCATTTTGTTTTGTATTGCTTAAGGACTTTGCATATGAGTTGAGTATCCACTTAGTCTTTTTAGTAGAATTTTTCATAGTTGTCTTGTTTATTTTTCTCTTGGGAAAACTTCACCCTTGCGACAGTTCCTTAAAAACATCTCTTAGGCCAATTCGCTATACCGTGAATTAATTATTTCACCGCGGAGAACATTTTTTAGTAACATTCGCCATTGCATGATACAATTATTTTGTCGTGGCACACATCCTAGAGCAACATTCGCCGCAGCATGACATAATTCTTTCGCCGAGGCGAGCTCACTTCAGACAACCTTCGCCACAGTGAAAGATCTATCTGCGCGAAGGTATTGAGTGAAATTTCCCTTCTACCCTTTTTGTTCTTCTGATCTTTCATCTACCCTATGTCCTTCTTTGTAATTTCCCTTCCACTTCGTTATCAACTTACCACCCCCTTCGTCATTTTCGTATACTTCCATCAAATTTCACCGCGACAATCCAAACTCTTCTTCACGAAACCCTTCTCCCTACGTTCTCCTCAGTTCATTTCGCATTCATTGTTCGCATTTGCGCCTCTCTCCGTCTACTTCAGACATGCCTCGAACTAAAAACCCTACTTGTCATTCCCCTACCGTCTCATCTAATTCATCTGGTTCATCCCGTAATTCTGATCCTCCCAATAGCGCTGAGTCTGATTTTGCTGACCTAGCCGAGAAGATAGACACTAGGCAGTTTATTAGAGAGCGCCCCTTTCTCTTGACTCCCCACAACAATCCCTTCGTCTGTCAACTGGTACAATCTCAGCTCACAGGATTAGTCCAACCTAGGGATCAAGGCAATGATAAATTCGTTCTCCACTTCTACACTTATGCCCAACTCCACAACACTATGGAACTTAATTTCTATGGTGTGAAAGTTCATACTGCATTCACCACAGCAAGCATCCGTGAGCATTATAACCTCCCACCTATTTTCCACTGCCACTACGATCAGTTGATACACCATTATCCATGGGACGATGTTATTCGTACCCTCTGTCCTGAGGGCGCCATTTGGCATTAACCACAGATCTATCAACGTTATCTCAAGCGTTCTAATCTCCAACCTGAAACTCGTCCTTGACTCCACCTGGTTAGTAATATCATCATCCCCACCTCCTACCTAGCCTACGTAACAAAACAGCAAGCTCTGTACCTGTACCTTCTGATGATCGGTCACCCAGTCAACATAGCTAATGCCATTGTCTCCAGCCTCCATGACTCCATCACTACTGCCAAGCTCACCAACGTCATCACCTTCCCCCACCTCATCACAGACATATTTCGGGCCTACAACATCTCGGAATACAACAATGATAGCTATTTTGACTCGGCTCCTCTATTTCGTTACATTCGTCTCAAACAACCCCAAATCCAACCTCCTTCCCAATCCACCCCACTTCTTGATGTTGTTACCAACCATGCCGATGCAGTGCCTAGCGAGGACAATCCTCCAGCTCCAGCCCCTCCTGAGCTCATCACTTTACAGACCCTCGCTAGCCGAGTCAATGGCCTATCTGTAGACCTGGCTACCCTCTTGGACACCCTACATCAGGCCATTGCCCGGTAGGATCGAGATCGATGGTATCGTCAACGGATGGATGCCTTGCTCGCCGCGCACCTGCACTTCCAGCTCCCTCCTGATGAAGATGACCCACTTATCGATGTTGGCCCATTGGGAGCAAATCCTTCGGATGTTGGGGATGATCACTCAACGGAGCAGTTCGAGTGTTTATTCTTGTATTTTCCTTTCGTTTTATTTTTCTAGTTAGTTTGTCGAATGCTCACTTCATTTTTATAATGTCCAAACTTTTTTACCATAATTTGTATATAATTCTCTTTGTACTTCAGATGTGTTGCTAATGGGCCTTCCCCTTTCCCTGGATTGCATATTTGTGTTAATTGTTCTCATGTTAAGGACAATATGATGTTTAAGTATGAGGGATGTTTCAATTTGCAATTCCTGTTGTACATGTGCATCATTTTTGGCCATTTAAATGTTTGTGCAAGTCAATTGTACGTAATGTTAAAATTTTAAACTTGGTGACTGAGGCCAATTGTTTGTTTCCAAAGTTTTTGTAATTTTTTGCCGCGGCACACTCTGTCTTCGTCGCAGCAATGTGTGAAATTAATCTTTTTCGCCGCAGTGACTTCTTTCTTCACCATGGCGACATTTGCGTTCAAGAGTTAGCCGCGGCATCATGCTCTTGTAGAATTTTTTTTAATTGTCTCAATTTAACAATTCTTCCTAATTAGATTCTTGTCACTCTTGTATTTCAAAGATTTTATAAGTTTCAAAGTTGTCCTTGTGTTTTTGAAAATACCTTCTATTCTTTAAATGATAGTCAGTTTTGGCTAATTTCATTTTCAATGTTTTCATCACAAAGTAAGTGAGGGTATGCTAACAAAGTAACGCTTTATGTTTTTAAACCTTGAGATTGTTAATTGAGATATTAATCTTATTGGAAGGATATTTGGGCCTGAATTCTTTTATTGTTGTGTGTATCTGCTTATTTCATATCTCTCTAGAACTTGTTTTAATTCTTAATCGAAGATTGATGAACTAGAATTTTGTTAACATGATAGAGGCACCCTGTTGACCTAAAGACAAACCCCATAAACACCTATTCATTGCTAGCCCCTTGAGCCATATTTTTTAGTACATGCATACATCTTCTTATGGTGTCAATAATTTATTTCTCGTTTTCTTCTAATTATCTCAAGAAATTAGTTATTGAGAAAAACCAATGAAAAAAAAAGAAAGAGAACAATTTCCAAAAAGAAATATATATATATATATATGTTCTTAAAAGAAAATATTCTTAGCAAAATTAACAAAAAAGGGGTTAAGTAATAGATTATGTTGTCGTCTGTGTAAACATTATCTTACAGTTGACATCTATTTCATAATTATGGTGCATGTACTCATTTTTTCTTCTTTTGTCTATTCCATCCATTTCATCTAGCCTTCCGTGCATTACAACCTTGAAAAGTCCTCTTGATTTCGAAATTATAGTTCTTGTAGTGGAGAGGTAGAACTATCACAAGCTTATGGTAGAGAATGGATTAAGCAGATTTTATAGTGAAATTATCCCAAAAACAAATGAGATGAGAGCAAACACCTTGCCTTGTGTGAAATCTCTTTTGCTCAATCTTTTGGATTAAATTTTTATAGTGTTTGATTTCTTGGCACTCTTTCAGTCTGCTTTGATTGATTTATGAGAAAGTGATTTTTACCAATTTCCTACTCTTCTTTTAAGCATGATCAAAATTTTCTTTTGCACTTGTGTCTCTTTGACTCTTATAAACTTTGTCCAGGAGTACAAAGGTCTAAATGTGGGGAAATTTGATTGAGCCCAAAATTATTATATAAATTGGTGACATTTTCATGACTTTTACTACACTTCTGGGCTCCTATTTCTACATTTTATGCTTAAATTGACTCTTGAGTGTCTACCTTTATTTTATGTAGTTTGAGAGTTAAGTTGTCACAAATCAGTATTAATTGCACTAATTAATTTTTTAGAACAATTGATACTGCAAACTACTATTCTTTCATTATAGAAGACTCAAAGAGAAGAGACCAAAAAAGAAGAAGAAGAAGTAGAGTCAAAGAAGGCTGAAGTCAAGTCAGCAAATGAACAAGCGCAACAGGAAGTTCACCGCGGCGAAATACGAAGAATTCCAGGAAAAACTTTCTGGAAAAGTTCACCATGGCAAAAATTAATTCTTTCGCCCCGGCAAAAGAAACAACAATGAAGCTAAAAACTTTTGAGAAAAGTTTGCCACAGCAAACCTTCAAATACTTGAACCATTTTTAGAAATTTACCCACTGTGCAATCCATTTTCTTTTAAAACCTACCATATTAGGTTAAGAGAGCCGACACTCATAACATATACAAAAACACCTCTCACTCTCTCAACCTTCAAACATTCATCATCACCTCTCCTCCATTTTTTATCGTCAACTCCTCCACTGACAGCTGCTACCATGGATGCTTCTAGTGGGTTTCCGATTGTCAATTCTCCCGAAGTAATGCTTGGCTAGGCACCTTTTCCTCTTAAAGATGTAGCAATGGCAAAGTTCAATGGGCTTCAAAGGGGAGTAGTTTAATCATGTTCAGCTACATTGTTATGAACTTCTAGGTTTAGGATTTGTATTTTGTGAATATTCTTGATTAGATTTTAATCAAGTGTTGAACATTCAATGTGTTATTGGGTTTTGTTGATGTAGAACTTGGAACTTGAATATATTAGGTCTCATATATATCTATTTGTGATTTGGTTAATTCTCTTTTATCTGCCTAGTTGTGTTTGTTATTAGGATGATACTAGATCCCAAAATGACCTATTGCATTGACTTACCCATTGCACACACTAAGTTGCATTCAACAAGGTTTTAAGAAATGGAGTTCACTGATTAAAACCTTGGACCTAAAGAGTTCGTTAAGGTTTATCTTTTGAAACATAATGATTCACTCCCATAAAAATTTGTTTTGAACTATGATAGCCAAAGCTCGTTTTCAAGAAGATACTATCTTTATTTGATCTTTGTTTTCATTTTATCGGTTTTCTATTCCTGAAATCCAAAAATATTTTTCATTACATTTTCTTTAAATCCACTTATTTTTGTTTAATTTTCCAAAGACTAAAACCCCACTTCCTTACTAATTTGATTTGCATATCATGACATATAGGCTAGCTTAGTTCCATTGATCAGGTTCTGATTAAATGAAATGACCCGAAGTTGCATTTTATACTGCAATCCCTGGAATTAAAATTTTGATTTGACATCCAAGGGTAAGAACAGAAGGCTTCGAATCAAGGATACAATAAGAAGAAGAGGATACATCACCTTGGAGTGGATATATTGCTAAGGATAGGACAGCACAGCGTGGAGTTAAAGTTATAGCGAAGGAGTAGGTAAAAAATTTCATGTTTTTAATTTGTAAATTATTTTCCTTATACCGTATCATTTATGGCTTGGCATATTGTTTTGGTTATATTACTTCTACTACCATTTTGATTTTTAAAAAGTTTTAAAATCTACCGTTTCATCCAAATATAGCATGGTTATGTTTTTGATTCGACACTCTTTTCCCAACCGATGCGTAAGATGTTAAGTCAAAATGATTTCATGTTTAATAATTTTGTGGATAATCAAATAATGATAATGTTTGAAATAAATGAACTATTCTGATGAGTGTGTTAAGTGTGCAGTGCCAAAACACAGTAGAAGAAGTTTCAGAGACTAAGAAGAAGTTCACTAAGAAGAAGTTCCGAAGACTAGAAGAAGTCACTTAGAAGAAGTTTACTAAGAAGAAGTTCACTAAGAAGAAGTTCACTAAGAAGAAGTTTCGGAGACTAAGAGGAAGTTCACTAAGAAGAAGTTCTGAAGCCTAGAAGAAGTCACTAAGAAGAAGTTCACTAAGAAGAAGTTTCGAAGATTAGAAGAATCTCATTAAGAAGAAGTTTCGGAGGCTAAGAAGATGTTCACTAAGAATAAGTTTTAAAGACTAAGAAGAAGTTCTGAAGACTAGAAGAAGTTCACTAAGAAGAAGTTTCGAAGACCAAGAAGAAGTTCTAGAAGAAGTTCACTAAGAAGAAGTTTCAAAGACTAAGAAGAAGTTCACTAAGAAGAAGATTCGAAGACTAAAAAGAAGTTCCAAAACTAAGAAGAAGTATCTTGAGTTAGTTACAGAACTCAACTCAATAACGGTTTCTACAAGAAGCAAGAAGCAAGAAATAGTTATCAAGATTCAAGAAGCAGTTGGAGACTTAGGCTATAAATATTAGTCGTAGTCAAAGACTAAACAATCTTTATACTTACAAGTTATTACTTATAAAAATTCTGTGCGATATACGAGAGCAAACATTACTGTAACAAAAGCTCACATTATCTTTCTAGTGAGAGAAAGAAAAGGTTGAGAGCCTGGAGAGGCTAAGATAGCTGAAAGAATACTTAGTGTAAGAGACCCAAAGAGGCTCTGGATGGGGGGAAAGAATATTTGTAATTTTGACGAAGTATAGTGAAAACTCAGAAGGATTCTGAGGACTAGACGTAGCCCAAGGTTTGGGGTGAACTAGTATAAAAATTGCATCGTCTATCTTCTAAATCTTTTACTCCCAAATACTCTTGATCTTATACAAGTTTATAGAAGTTATTTGTGATTTAACTAAGTAACTAGTTGGTATATTTTTAATACTTGAAAAAGTTTCTTTTTCGAAAAATATCAAAGGTTTTGTGTATTCACAAAAAGATTACACAATTCAACCCCCTTTCTTGTGTACTCGTATATTGTACGAGTGTTCTATATTAACATGTGATTTACTTCAATTGGTATCAGAGATTGGTTTCCAAAAACCACCTTTACACAGTGAGGACAAAGATCTATGACAGAATCACACGTGTTTATTGTTGAAGGTACCTTCGTCATAAGACCTCCTGCGTTCAATGGTGAGGACTATCATTATTGGAAGGACAGGATGCGACTTTTCATCAAATCCAGACACGTTGATCTTTGGGACATCATTGAGAATGGACCGTATGTACCAGTAGATGATGAAGGCAATACTATTCCACGTACCAGATGGTCAGCTGATTACAAAGCGATATTTCAACTAAATTCAAAGGCCAAATTCTTTTTGAGTTGTGCATTAAGCAGAAGTGAATACGATAAAGTTTATGGATGCGAAACTGTGAAGGAAATGTGGGACACCTCCATTGCACATGAAGGCATAAACCAAGTGAAGGAGTCCAAGATCAACATTCTTGTACATCAGTATGAGCTATTTAAAATGAAAGAAGACGAGTCCATTGATCAGATGTTTGGACAATTTCAAACTATTGTTAATGGATTGAAAACTCTTGGGAGAATCTAAGACAATCAAGATCATCTCAGGAAGATTCCCACAAGTCTACCCAAAAGATGGAAACCTAAAGTCATTGCAGTATAAGAAGCCAAGGATTTGAGCAAATTAAAGCTTGACGAGTTGCTTGGTTCTTTGAAGATACATGAAGTGGAGCTTGATGCTGAAGATAAACCTAGAAGGGACAAATATATAGCATTAAAGGTTGGTCAGAAAAATCACAAGAATCAGAGGAATAGAAGTTCATTGTCAAAAGCACTTAAGATCGAAGAGATCAAGAATGATGACACCAGTGAATCTGAACAAGATTCAAGTGAAGGCGATGATGAATTATCTTTTATCTCAAGGAAGAATAGAAGAATGTGGAAGAAGAAAGAAAAAGGAAATAAAGAGTTTTCTTTTAAGAAAAATAGCAAAGATGAAGTCAAGAACTAGAAGGCCTCTATCATTTGCTATGAGTGCAACAAACCAGGACACTGCAAGTCCGAATGTCCGTTGCTGAAAAGAAAGCCGAAGAAGAATAAAGAAAATATAAAGAGTATGATGGCTACATGGGAAGATTTGGATTCATCCGAATCTGATTTTGATTCAGAAGCTTCAGTACAGGCAAACATATGCTTGGTAGCCGAAAACGAAGGTGACAAGGAGGTAACTTCTAACTTCAATGAACTCCAAGATGCATATCTAGAATTGTTAGAAGATTCTCATGCTATACTAAAGCAATATAGATCCCTAAAAAGAAAGTATGTAGAAAACTTGAGGAACACAGAAGCTTTGGAGAAAGAAAATGTGTCTGCCTCAAGAAATAAGTAGACGATATGAAGAAAAAAACTTCTATCGATATATCTGAGGAAATTAGTCAGTTAAAACAAAGGATTAATTCTCTCTTAGCAGACTTATTTTCATTAACTGAAAGTACGAAGAAAATGAATGATATGATTGTGAAATATAGACACCCTAATGATAAGAGTGGACTAGGGTTTACTAAAACCAATATTCATTAGAAAAAGAACTTTGTTCCTTATAAAAAGAAATATCAACAGTCTTCTCATTTTCATTCTCTGAATAATTTTCAAACTAACCCCAATGGACCCAAGAAAATCTGGGTACCTAAAAGGAACATAATATCTCCTACTGATCTCCTTCCTTGGAAGAAGTAGCCAGCACCAATGGTATTTGGACAGTGGATGCTTGCGACACATGACAAAAACAAGGTCTATGTTCCTAGATCTTCAAAATAAAAAGGGAGGATTAGTAACTTTTGGAGATAACTAGCAGGGCAAAATAGTCAGAATCGGCAAGATCGGTAAAGATTCCTTTCCATCTATTGATAATGTTTTGTTAGTTGAAGGTTTAAAACATAACTTGAATAGTGTAAGTCAATTATATGATTCTGGCTTTGAAGTATCCTTTAATCAAAATTCTTGTGTAGTCAAAAACAAGGATGGTTCCATATTCTTTTTTGCCAAAAGACGAAACAATCTTTACAAAATCAATTTAGAAGATTTGCAAAGTCAAAATATTTCTTGTTTTATATCAA
>JANVCQ010045158.1:0-11092 GCA_025531925.1 Erythroxylum plowmanianum
TCACAATTCAACCCCCCCCCCTTCTTGTGTATCTTGATCATATTATTTCTCAATATATTAACGTGTGATTCACTTCACACTTAAGGAGTGAAAACAGTGGGTTGAGTTACATATATTTATAACCATTGGCAATAAGCCACACAATCAAGCATATATACATATATATTTAGCAATTCATTAATCCACAATTCAACTCACAACTTATAGAACATATTAAGCAATTTAACCATCAAAGCATAAAACTTAATTGTGCATCATACTTAACAAATCGAATATGCAATGCACAGTCAAATGGCTCGAGGGTTCCATGGAATGAAATGGTAAAATCGAAGATTACACCATGAACAAAATGAGTTCACTTTTCGGATCTGATATGCCACAAGCGGGCAATTGGGAGAAGTTCTTGTCAACGTGAACGTGACCCATACAAAAGCACATATTCATGCTCAATTCATTTTATCAAATGCTCAGACTTTCATCCTTTTTCCTCTTTTCATTTAATTCAAAATGTCATAACCTTTTTTAAGGTATAACATAATCATTAATCATCATGCATTTTCAACATTCACAACAATTCAATTTCAAGCAAATCAAATTCAAGTAATCAAACATACACACACATTGGCAAGAATTTTCCTAATTGCATAATAACTATAAATACATTACCCACCTAATTGATTGAAAATCCCCAAGTTTAAAGTTTCCCTTCCTCTTGATCTTGGGTAGGGTTCTCTTGGTTTCTTAAAAGCAAACCAAGTTTCCATTCACACAATATTCCAATCAAAAGTCCATAAACTTCAATAATCACAAAAATAAAGATAAATAACAAAATGGGCTTAGACTCCTACCTATAGTCTATGTAAGCTAGTAAAACCAAAACCTTAATTCAAAACCCACGAAAATCAAAATGGGTTCTCTTTCTCTTCTTCATTTCCGACACAAACCCTATTTCTCTAATTCCTTTTTCTTCAAAGTAAGAAGAAGAATGGACTTACCTTAAACTTAGTCAAACTCTTCTTCTTCTTTCCTAGGTTCTCCGATTTCTTCCTCTTTTCTTCTTTCTCTGCGTTTTTCTTCTCTTTTTCTCTCTTCCCCGATTCTCTCTTCTTTCTAGCTTATTCAAGACTAAGTTTTCTCTTATCTTCCAAAATTACCCTTCTCTTTGTTTGTCTTTCCAATTACTCCCTTCATTTTAATCAAAAGACTACTAACTCCTTGGTCCATTTAAAATACCATACTACACTCTAATTTAATTCTAACATTCCCATTCAAAATTATAATTCCTATTTAGGCTTACCAAGTTAGTGGACTCAATTCTAAAATAATTAAACAAATAAATCAATATAAAAAAATTTGGGGCTTTACAATTCTCTCCCCCCTTAAAGAATTTCATCCTGGAAATTCTTACTTGAAACATTGAAGAGGTGTGGATACTTCTTCTTCATAGCCTCCAAAGGCTCCCACGTGGCCTCTTCCGTAGAATGGTTCTTCTATAAGACTTTAACTAGCTTCACTGTCTTGTTTCTCAAGACCTTTTCCTTCAAATCTAGAATCTCCATTGATTGTTCTTCATAAGTCAAACCCTCTCTTAATTGAACATCTGAAGGTTGAACTATATGTGAAGGATTAGATTGATACCTTCTCAACGTCGATACATGGAAGACATCGTGAATCTTAGACAATTCCTGTGGCAAAGCTAATTTATAGGCTAAAGGCCCAATTTTCTTAATGATCTCATAAGGGCCTATGTATCTTGGATTGAGCTTACCCTTCTTACCAAATCTATAGACTCCTTTCCATCGAGATGCTTAAAGAAACACTTTATCCCCAACTTCGAATTCCATCTCCCTTATATATGCATCCGTATAGCTCTTCATTCTTTCTTGGGCTACTTTGAGTCTCTATTTCACCAATTTAATCTTATCAACTGTAACTTGTACTAACTCAAGTCCTAAAAGTCTTATTTCACCTTCCTCATCCTAACAAATAGGAGTTATGCACCTCCTATACAAAACTTCATAAGGTTCCATCTAAATTCCCGGATGATAGGAATTATTGTAAGAAAATTCAATCAAAGGCAAATGATCATCCCATGAGCCTTTGAAATCCATATCACAAACTCTTAACATTACCTCCAATGTCCGTATTGTTCTCTCCAATTGACCATCAGTTTGTGGATAGAAAGTTGTACTAAAATGCAACTTAGTTCCCAAAGCCTCTTGTAAGCTTTCCTAAAATCTAGAGGTGAATCTGGGATGTCTATATGAAACTATAATGCTTGGAATCCCATGTAGTCTAATTATTTCATCTATGTATTTCTTGGCCAAAGCATTTAAAGAATCTGTCTACTTAATTAGTAAGAAATATGCTGACTTGGTTAGCCTATCAACAATCACCCAAACCACGTCATGCTTCCTACTAGTTCTTGGCAATCCCATCAAGAAATCTATTGTAATCTGCTCCCACTTCCATTCAGGAATAGACAAAGGCTTAAGCTTGCCTGAAGGTGCTTGGTGTTCAGCCTTAACTTGCTAGCACATTAAGCATCTTTTAGCATATTCTGCAACTTCTTTCTTCATTCGTTTCCACCAGAAATGCTCTTTCAAATCTCTATACATTCTTATACTTCCTGGGTGTATTGCATATGGCACATTGTGTGCCTCATCAAGAATCTCGTCTTTCAACTCTTACATATCAGGAATCCATAGTCTGTTACCTACCACCATCAATCCATCTTCCCTTACCTCTATTTCAAAAGGCTTACCATTTTTAATCGCTTCTCTGAGCCTGTTTAAGTACTCATGATGTTTCTACAATTCCTTAATCTTCTCATTTCAACACTAACCTTACCCTAAAGTTAGCCAGTATACACCCAGATTCAACTTGCTTCAATGTTACCTTAAGTCTAGCTAATGCCTCCAACAAAGGAAGATATAACATCTCTACATGTGCCATAGTGGATTTCCTACTCAATGCATCCGCTACTACATTAGTTTTTCTTACGTGGTAGTCTATCATCAAATCATAATCTTTCAGTAGTTCCAACAACCTTCTCTGTCTCAAATTTAACTCTTTTTGGCTCATAAAATACTTAAGAATCTTGTGGTCTGTAAACACCTTGGTAGTGACTCCATATAAGTAATGTCTCCATATCTTCAATGCAACAATTATGGTAACTAACTCCAAGTCATGTGTAGGATAATTCATCTCCTAGGGTTTTAATTGCCTAGAAGCATAGGCAATCACTTTATCACGTTGCATTAACACACAGCCCAATCCCTTCCTTAAGGCATCACTATACACTGTAGATCCATCACTACTAAAAGGCAAAGTCAAAATTGGTGCTGTTGTAAGCTTATTCTTCAATTCTTTAAAACTATTCTGACGCTTCTCAGTCCACACAAACTTCTGATTCTTCCTTGTCAATTTGGTAAGTGAAGCTGCTATTATGAAAAAGCCCTCCACAAACCTCATGTAATACCTAGCTAAACCCAAGAAACT
Organism: Erythroxylum plowmanianum; assembly: GCA_025531925.1. Lineage (NCBI taxonomy): Eukaryota > Viridiplantae > Streptophyta > Magnoliopsida > Malpighiales > Erythroxylaceae > Erythroxylum > Erythroxylum plowmanianum. The sequence continues at coordinate 3,502 of JANVCQ010045158.1, forward strand.
CCTCACTTCTACTATATTATTAGGTGCTTCCTATTTCACCATAGCTTCTATTTTTCTCGAATCCACATGCACTTCTTGCTCTGAAATCATATGTCCAAGAAATGCTACTTCCTTTAGCCAAAATTTACATTTATCGAATTTGGCATATAAGTCGTTCTTCCTCAATGTCTTAAAAGCAATCCTTAAATGTTCCTCATGCTCTTTATCACTCTTGGAATAAACCAAAATATCATCAATAAAGAAAATGATAAATCGATCCAAGAAAGGTTTAAAGACTCTATAAGTCCATGAAGGGTATAGGGGCATTCGTTAATATGAAGGGCATAACTAAGAACTCAAAATGCCCATACCTTGTTCTAAAAGCAGTACTTGGAAGAAGTTCAATGTGAAACTCAATTTTCCTAGGGGTGGTAGTCCTGAAAATTCCTCGGGAAAAACATCTGAGAATTTCATGATCACAGGAAGTTCTTTTAACTTCCCTCTATCTGCCTTTGTGTCTACCACATAGGCCAAAAATGATTCATACCCTTTCCTCATCATCTTTTCTACTGTCAAAGCTGAAATAATTCTAGGCAGACTTGCCTTCCTATCCCCCATAAACACCATTTTGCTTCCGTTGTCCAACTAGAACTTCATTATCTTCTTTTTACAATCTAAATTAGCATTATATCTTTTTAACGTATCCATGCCCAATATCACATCTAATCCTCCCATCTTTAATGGCATCAAATCCACCACTAATTTTTCTCCTCCAATATATATCTGACAATCTCTAAAACTTAAATAATAATAATATATTGGCCGATTGGAGTACTAACCATCAAAGGAGTATCCAATGGGATCAAATTTCTACCATACATAGTTCTACCTAATGAAGCAAAGGAATGGGTAGACCCTGGATCTTTCAAAATAATGACATCATTATTAAGCAATTTAGCCATACCAGTTGCCACTTCTAGAGTTATCTTTGCGTCCTCTCTCATCATTGCAAACATTCTAACTAGTGCTTGCCCCTGGATCTCCCTGGGAGATTTACTCTCTTAGCTACATCAGAACTGCTCACCCTAGTTGTAGTCTTATACCCCACAGCCTCAGCCCTCTTTGAAGATTGCATTTGAGTTCTCACTTGTCTTGCATACTGAGGGCACTCTCTAGTCATGTGCCCTTTCTCTCCACAATTAAAGCAAGCTCCTGTCAATCTGTAACACTCTCCTCTATGGAACTTGCCAAAATGATCACACTTGAGAATAGGTGGCTTATCCCCCATTCTCCTTCTACTGCCTCCTGCCGTAGAGGCCTGATAAGAAATAGTAGAAATTCTCATTTGTTTGAACCTGCTCGTGCCACTGCTCCTCTCCTTAGACTGTACAGAGAAAGTCCTGGCACTCCTCTCTGGCATAGGAGCACCACCTCCCCTCCTGAACTGTTCTCTCTCTTTTCTCTTTTTGCTCACGACGCTCTTTATGTACTGAATTTTTTCAACCCTCAGTGTTGCTTCAACTAGCTATTGAAAGTCACAGAAGTTCTGTACCACCACTTTTTCTCTAACGGTGATGCAGTCCTGATTCAAACCTACGGCACTTATCCGTCTCACTCATCATCATCTCAGCCGCATATTGAGACAGTTGTGTAAATCTACGCTCATACTCACTGACCATCATCTCCCTCTAGGTGAGACTCAGAAACTCTCTCTACTTCTGCTGAATGTACACTTCAGACAAACATTTCTTATTATAAGGAGTTAAGAAGTCTTTCCATGCCAATACTGAAGGTTTCATCTAAATCCCTGGCACACTTTCCCACCAATGTAGGGCATCCCCCTGTAGTAAGCTAGCAGCATACTCTACTTTACAGGACATCCCCCTGTAGTAAGCTAGCAGCATACTCTACTTTCTGATCATCTTCACAATCCATCTACTCCAATACCCTTTCTGTCTTTCCCAACCATGCCTAAGCTTCTTCTGGATCAATGGTCCCATAAAAATCCACTGCTTCATATTTCCTCAGCTTATCAAACTGCTTCTCCTTCTTAACTGGGGTAAGAGCAAAAGTTTGTGGTATCTAGCCCATGGCCTGGACAAATTCCTAAGCAACAGCTTGGAACATTCTTGGATCTAAGGGAGGTACTTGCTCCTATGAAATAGGTGAACTCCTGCGATTGTGATCGAGAGGGCCCACTATCATGCCTTACAAAAGCCTTAGCATTTTCTGGGGCTACTAACTCATTAGTACTCTCCTTTCTTATCAAAGAGTAAGGTGCAAGTGATCCTTGCAAAACTCCTCTTATCCTTCTATGAGGTGGCATTTTACTCCTTCAATGTAAATATTAACGATTACCTACATTTCATTTTAATCTTAATTCCTACATGTATTCATAATATGCTTGTCGCTTAATGCAATCAATCAATTCACAATGCAACAAGTAATCACATAGCATAACAATTCATACTACTATGCATTCTAAGCCTAGAAAAAATCTAATCAATCAATTCACAAAGCAACAAGTAATCATATAACATAACAATTCATACTACTATACATTCTAAACCTAGAAAAAACCTAAGCTCTGATACCAAACAATATTAGACCCTGTTTCTGGAGTCTAACTCCTCATAAAACGTAAGCATATTACCCTGTAGGGTTCTTTCAATAAACCCTCATTAGCCATCATCGTTTCATCTTCATTCTCTGATACCATAATTACAAATAGACTTCTTCTGGATTAGTTTTAGTTCTAAATCTATGGTTTATTTTCCAATAAGAATCATCTCATTCAAAGCTCTATAGCTCAAGATATTATTAAAAAGCCCAAAGTATGTTCATAACCAATTCATGCTCATCCAACTCATTCCTTCACTTTCTTTAAATATTTCTCAAATCAACTCCAAAGGATACCAATTTCTATGGATAGGTAGAGTAATGTGTTAGGAATCCAACGCTTCAAGAATCAAGTCATTTGGAGGTCAGATGACAAAGTTATGGCTAAAAGAATCAAGCATGTTTAGAGTTGGAAAAAACCCTTCAGGTGTGATTGCGAGGAATAAAGGTGTGATCGCGAGGATAAGGGTGCAATCACGAGGAATGATGGTATGATCACGAGGAATGTCGGTGCGATTGCAAGAGTGCCTGGTGCGATCACGAGAGTGTCTAGTGCGATCGCGACTGAGGTTGTCCTGCATAATCATCCTATATAGCATCACTAACTTATAATGACCATATCTCTCAACTCCTATATCCAAAAATTTCATACTTTATATCGATGGAAAGCTGGAAAGATAAGCTACAACTTTTATGGAGACAATTTTATCTAATTCTGCCTAAATAAATACAGTTTTTTTCCTTAAAGTCAGAATACAAATTTTATCCCTATGAAAGACTTGAAAAAATAATGTACCACTTGAAAGGTTATGAGAAAAACACAATCATATTTCATTAATGAATCCAAACAGAGTTTAACAAGCTTTGGTTACAAATCAACATACAAATAACTAACTTAAAACAAAATACAAAAGGATGTTCAATGTTGATATGCTATCCAAAATGTTCACTAACTTAGTACAAAAGATTTCTAGCTACCTTGGAGTTTGCGATACCTTGCAAAGATCAACTGTCGTCTTGTTTTGAACCTAAAGAGTGAAAATAGTGGGTTGAGCTATACAGCTCAGTGGTTAATATATTTATAGTCATTGGTAATGAGCCACACAATCAAGCATATATACATATATATCTAGCAATTCATTAATCCACAATTCAACTCATAACTCATAGTAAATAAAATGTCATCACGTAGAACATATTAAGTAATTTATCCATCAAAGCATAACACTTAATTATGTATCATACTTAACAAATCGAATATGCAATGCACAGTCAAATGGCTCGAGGGTTCTGTGGAACGAAATGGCGAAACCAAAGTTTACACCATGAACAAAACAAGTCCATTTTTCAGATCTTATATGCCACAAGCGGGCAGTCAAGAGAAGATTCTTGTCAACGTACACGTGACAAACAAAATGGTTCCTCTCTTACCCATACAATAGCACATATTCATGCTCAATTCATTTCAAGAAATGCTCATACTGTCATGCTTTTCCCTCTTTTCATTTAATTCAAAACGTCATAACCTCTTTCATGGTATAACATAATCACAAATCATCATGCATTTTTAACATTCACAATAATTCAATTTCAAGCAAATCCAATTCAAGCAATCAAACATACATACACATTGGCAAGAATTTGCCCAATTACACAATAACTATAAATACATTACCACCATATTGCTTGAAAATCCTCAAGATCAAAAGCAAGTTCAAAATTTTCCCTTCCTTTTGATCTAGGGTTGGGTTCTCTTGGTTTTCTAAAAACAAACCAAGTTTCCATTCACACAATATTCCAACAAAAAGTTCATGAACTTCAATAATCGCAAAAATAAAGATAAATAACAAAATGGGCTTAGACTTAACCTACCCATAGTCTATCTAAGCTAGTAAAACCAAAACCCTAATTCAAAACACACGAAAATCAAAATGGGTTCTGTTTCTCTTCTTCATTTCTGACATAAACCCTATTTCTTTAATTCCTTTTTCTTCAAAGTAAGAAGAAGAAGAATGGACTTACCTTAAGGTTAGTCAAACTCTTCTTCTTCTTTCCCATGTTCTCCGATTTCTTCCTCTTTTCTTCTTTCTTTGCATTTTTCTTCTCTTTTTCTCTCTTCCCCAATTCTCTCTTCTTTCTCACTTATTCAAGAATAAGTTTTTCTCTTGTCTTCCAAAATTACCCTTCTCTTTGTTTGTCTTTCCAATTATGTCCTTCATTTTAATCAAAAGACTACTAACTCCTTGGTCCATTTAAAATACCATACTACACTCTAATATAATTCTAACATTTCCATTCAAAAGTCTAATTTCTACTTAGGCTTACCAAGTTAATGGACTCAATTCTAAAATAATTAAAAAATAAATCAATAATAAAAAAAAAATTTGGGGCCCTACATATATCAACCCGAGGTGTACCTAATGGAAGTTAATATGAAAACCTTACAAAGTGATGAGGAGCTTGAGAATTTTGAGAGCATTACTCAAGAAGTTGCTTGTGTACAAGAAGCAGAGGAGGAGCTCAAAGTAGAAAAAGACATATATTTTAGCTTGGAGGTGGGTGCTGAGTTTCATTTTATTGTTGAGAATGAATCTTCACCTTTACATAGGAGATTGGAGGGATTAAATGAGATTGAGAATCTGAGGATAGCGAAGATGCTGAATGGGGATGATGATCAATTAAGGCCCTATTTGGAACAACCTCGTGTGAAAGTGGCACTAACTGTAGTACTTGAAGATCACAATTTTGTCACGTGAAGAGAAGAAGGAGTCGAGCCAACGACTCTAAACAAAGGCACTTCTTGGAAGACAACCCAAGGGAAGTAAATTTCTTGTCTTTACATGTATGTATTACTTTTTATATGCATGTGTGTTTTTGAATTTGTTTGTTTTACTTGTTTTAAGTTTTCAATTACAATGAGAGAAATAACATAAAAAACAAACAAACATTTTCTCGTTTTTTGTTGCTTCTGGGATATATAGTCATGATTATAGTGTAAATTGGCTAGAGAATTTCATAACAACTTTAGTATGTATTTTTACTCTTATGATTTGTCGATATGTGTTATCTTTAGAAGAGTAATGACTAATGGTAAACAAAGTTGGTGAGATTTTGAGCCTTATTATACTGAAACCTTCATTTCAGTCTCATTGTCTTTTAATAATGTGTGACCTTCATGACATGTACATCCTAATTTTGCTTTGAATTTCTATTCGAGACCATATTTTTATCACATGCATTAATATGAAAATGATTAGGCATTCTTTGTTTTCCGAACTACATTAGCCAAATAGCCTACCCTATTGACATTGTTTTTCCCTTGTTAAACTTCTTTGAGCTTGTGGAGAATTTTATACTTTTATACTTTTAACCAAATGTCTTACCCAAGTCATAAAGCTAGTGGAGAATTTGTGATTGGTGAGTTTGTGGATGTACAAAAGTGTAAGTTTGTGGGTGTACATATGTGTGGTTAGTTAATGTTGGGATGTTTTATTTTGTCTTACCTTTGAAATTACCATGTTAATGTTGTTTCTTTTAATGTTAAAAAAAGAAATGAAAGAATGAAAGAAAAGAGAAAAGCACAAGAAAAGAAAAGAAAATAAAATGAAAAAGAAAGAAGGAAAGAAAGAAAATGAAAAAATGTTTAAATGAATTTATCAACAAGGAAGTGCATATGAGTTTGCAAAGTTATTCATAATTAATGCATCTTCCTAGAGTTGTAATGAATGTGTTATTTGAGTATGTTCAATATGAGGTAGATGTTGGGTTGGAAGGTTCACTCTTAGGGTCTCAATATATTATTGACATAAATTGGATAAGTGATTCCTTCAGATTGGCATATGCTTCATATAGTTTGTATGTGAGGGCTGAAACGAGTTATGAAATATAAGTGTTACCTTCATCATAGCTGACGGTACCCAATTTTGTATGAGTGTTAACTTATGCACTTGATGTCATATTGAATGTTGTTTTGTTTCACTAGCTTAATGGCTTTCAAGTTAGTTGACCCAATTACATCTCACCTTACCTTTACCCACGTTACAACCTTGAAAAGTTCTTTGATTCATGATTTTGCATGTGAATTTTAGTGGTTGAGAAATGAAACGATATGCAGAGTTATGCATTGTCATGATCATGAATAGTGTTGAGTGTACCCGTGGATATATTTTAGTTAAAAAACATTTTCCGAGTCTACCATTAGACTGCTCAGTTTTTGAAGATGATGAATATTGATTGATCATGAGTAAAAGTTTGGAATGTTGACTTCTTATTATGATTTTTGAAAGTCATTTACCATTGCTTATGATTATATATTCTTGGAACATATGGGAATTGAGTAAATGTTTTTTTGGGTTTTTGAGTTTAATTTTAATGTCTGGCCCGAGGATGACCAAAAGCTAAGTATGGAGGAAAATGATAGTGCTTAATTGATTATGAATTTATTCCTTAATATTTAGTGATTATTAACATGAAATTGCTTAATTTTCGAAGATTAATTTTCACTTGTCTTTATGGAGCAAGAAAAAGAAAATTATAAGACAAAAAAAGAAGATAAGAAAAATAGAAACAAAAACTAACCAAAGTTGTTGTTGTACATAGACCATGCAAGCCCATGCAACATGCTTTATGGAATTAAATGAAGGCAAGAGGTTGCTGGAAGAATGAAGCAAAATGACAACAGATGAAGGAGCAAAACGCAACACAGAAGTAAGGAGAAACTAGGAGAAACGACGTAGCAACTGGGAGAAATGACATTGTCTACATGAAATGTAAACGTTAGACGTCTCCCAGCTACTGTGTCATTTCTCCTACTTACTCCTTGCTTAGGCGCTACATTTTACTCCATCTACCAAACGTAGATGTTTTTAGTGAAAGCAGCGGTGTTAACCCCGAAAATTTTTTTTATTTTTATTAAGCATGATTAGATTAAATTTTGGGGTATTGCTAGATTAATTTGTGTTGGAAATAATTAGCATACTAATGTGAGTAAGAT
>JANVCQ010045206.1:0-11087 GCA_025531925.1 Erythroxylum plowmanianum
AGGTCGTTTCATGATGATCAAAATAATTTAGGAATCACCCAAAAATTATTATGATCACCAAAATATCGATAAGATACCTAAAATGAAAAATATGACTTCTAAAATTTTTATGGAAATCAAATTTCTAGCAAAATCATTTAGGCATGCATCAAACATCAAATTAACACATTTTTATCACATAAATTTTTTTTAAGGTTCTAGAGCTGAAATATAAACATATAAAAACATCAAACAAAACAGATCTTACAATTTTTGAAAAACTGTCCAGATCAAAAAATTGTTTGATAAAATTATTAAAACATTTTCAATAATTCTACAAATATGACAAAGGCATAAACACATCCCAAATATGTTCACATAATTTTTCAAGAATCAAATTCCACGAAAATCATGTCTAACCTCATCAGTTTAGCCAATAGACATCAATGCCCATCAGAAAGTCAGATTTCATACATGTTCTTGTAAATTTGAAATTAAATATTTTAATCATATTAAAACTATTTTAAATTACACTGAATCATTCATATACATCTTATGAATAGATTGGTTAAAGGAATCCTGAAAAATCATTTTTATATAATTAATTTTGAACAAAATATTACAGGACCCTAAGCTATCATAACCATGAAAACAATTTTCACATGTCATGTATTCCACATCTAACAAGGCACAACCTTGTTCTGATACCACTGTAAGGTTTCAATCATGCATCTTATATATAATATATATCAAATATTCAAAACCTTAAAAACTAGATCTACTCATACATATAGATATAGAAAACAAAAACATGAAATGTAATATGTTTACATACCTTTCCAACGATCTCCTTCGTTATTTGATCTTCTTTGCATTGTGTTGTCATAAACCACAACGATCAATGTGTATCGTCTCTAATGAAAGTCCATACAAAGATAGAAGGATGAAAACTCATTAGGAGATGGCTAGAGTTATTTCTTTGTGCTAGCAAAGACAAGAATTCTTGTGAGAGCTAGAGAGAAAAGAGTGTGTGTGTAAGAAAGAACCTTTCTTTCTCTTGTGTTTTACATAAGATACACGAAATTCATCCCTATTTTCTATACCGTTTGGCCTTCCATAACCCCTATAACTAATGGAGAGTTATAGGAAGTTAATGGTCATGAATAACATGCATTAATGGAACTTATAGGAAGTTAATGACCATGAATAACATGCACTAATGGAAATTTGGGAAGTTTATGGTCAAAATGGCAGCCAACAACACTTATTTCTAATCCATTCCATGTAATGCTTTCTACCACAATCACATTGCGATACAATCCTAAAACATTCTCTCATATCTTGAATCACCATTCAAGACCATTTTACTCATCCATCAGATCTCCTATGTGTGTGACCCATTAGGTTCCTAGTTATGTAGGCCACTTCAATTAACATTTAATTCAAGTAAGTCAATAGCGGTATCTGACAACACGTCATGACCCTAATTGATCGAAAAGTCTATGGTTTAACTACGAACCCTTCCATATGCAATGTTTCCATGCAATTCGTCCTTTCACCATCTATACCCCACTTTGTTCAGAGTATGATCAAAGTGTCAACTCCCACTAGACTGACTACGTCACATCCAGTTCAAGTGTTATTAGATCTTTTCCTAAGGATCTCATTACTCTACCTATCATTGAAGACTCTCTTCATGAAACATATCTGCTCTGGCCAGAGACTCCCAAGCAATGACCCAGACAGGTGGTCGTGGGTATCATCTCGTTCTATCAAGAGTGGTGAATCCTTTATTGGCTACTCAATTACCTCCAAATACCTCAAGCCATACCCAATCACCACCCTATGAGTAACCTCTAAAAGGAACTAATAAATGGAATCAAAGTACATGATCAGTATCCGAGAGCATCTCAAGTTAAAGGATACTTGCGCCATTACTATGATGAGATTATCATGGACACTAGAATAGAATATTCATATGATTGTCTCATAGTAGGTCAATCCAACGTACTTACTACCCTTCATAAGCATCTACATGTTAACTCTAAACAACTCATGTCTATAGTTTATGAGATTTACTGCTTGATCCAATTGCGAAGTATAGCATGTGCTATCCTATCCGAATTAATGATATCCCATCTTATTAATCTTATGACTAGGGAAAGTTTAGATACTAATATAATTACACATAATAGGAATCTAATTATCATGATCTCATCATGATTTCCTCCATGTTATGTTTTGCATCAAGGACTTCATTAAATCAATTTAAGGTCAACATCAAATCTATAAATTTTTTAACATCAAAATAATAAAAATGCCTTTATTAATCATAAAATGATTTATACAATAAGTGCTAAAGGTGATTCCCTTTAGAGCACTTCTATAACAGGCATCATTTTGCTTACAATTTTCATATGCAACAAGATGTCCTTCTTACACCAAAATTCTACCAATATCTTTTTGTAAAGCATAATTGTGCACCTTAAAAAAGAGATCAAATTCAGTTAACTTTATTATAGGTTCAGTCAAAATGGTAGCTTTTAACTTTTCAAAGACATCTTAGCACACATTCACCTAGCACCACTCTTATTTTTCTTTAATAAATTAGTCAAAGGAGTTGCTTTCTTCGAATACGACATAATGAATCGATGATAGTAATTTGTCAAGCTAAGAAAGCTCCTAAGTTCTCCCACCTTCTTAGGAATCTGCCAATCAAAAATTTCTTGTAACTATTTTGGATCCATTTACACTTAGCCCTTGCTCACCAAATGTCCCAAAAACTTTATTTTTGATTGTGTAAATTTGCACTTCTTCATCTTCATAAAAAGTTTATGTTGTCGCAACCATTTAAGCACCTTCCTTAAGTGTTGTATATGCTCTGCTATATTAATGCTACAAACCATAATAACATTTAAAAAAACCACCACAAAATTGTCTAAAAAGTTATACAACATGTCCTTTATCAAACTTCAAAAAGTAATAGTGACATTGGTTAATTCAAATGGTATGACCAAAATTTATACGAGCCATATCAAGTTACACATGTTGTCTTCTACTTGTCACCATCGATAATTCTTACTTACCAATACCCATTATACAAGTATAGTTTCATGAACACCACAGCTTTAGATAATTTATCCATCAAGTTTTGAACTAAAGGAACAAGATATTTATTTTTTTATAGTCACCTTGTTCAAAGCTTAATAGTCTACATATATTCCTAAAGCTCCATCTTACTTCTTTTGGATAAAACTAGAGCTCCATATGGGCTTTAGATGGATGGTTGTATTTCACTTCTAATAACTGACCAAGCTATTTTTTTAGCTTTACCAACTTTAATCATAACATTAATAAGGGGCACGGGCTAGAGGAATTTGATAAGTATAAATTGCATCATATTTTAGGGTATAGTTTGATATGTTTTTAGCTGTTAATTAAGTCATTTTATATGTGTTTAGGTTAGAATTATGTTAGGTTGTTAATTATTCATATTTTGAGTGTTTTATGGGTTAGTACAAGTCTTTGAGCTTAAATATTATGTTTTTAAGGTACTTTGATGTGTTTGCTAGCAAGGTCAACATCGAAGAATATAAAAGTTTCAGAGATATTCGGGCAAAAAATAGCCTCAGGCTCTGATCGCGACAGAAGCACTAGAGTTGGCCCATGATTATGGCCTGAATGCCACGATCGTGACATAAGTGTAAGGAATGACCCAAGATCATGGATTGCATGCCACGATCATGATAGAAGGCTTGGATGTGACCCACGATTGTAGCTTGCATTGGGCAAACACATAGAAATTCAAGAACGTTAAGATTCGAGGGAGTTTTTGGACTTTTCAAACCTAAAAAAAACCCTAGGGCTGCTTAGAACACAAGGGGATATTTAAAGAATAAGAAAAGAGCCAGAGAAAGAGCTTTTATATCAACTACCTTGAGAAACCCTAGAGAGAATTCATCGACAGATAGAGGAAGAGAAGGAAGAGAGAAAAGGAGAAGAAGTTGACTTGACATAACATACTTCCTGAATTAATAGGTTTCTTAACGTCATTGCCTCCCATCCTCCATTTAGATTGTATTTCCTATTTATTTTCAGTTTTATCATTATATAGAATTGGATTGAATAGTTGATGATATAATCTAGAATGTTGAGGATGTTCTAAACTCACCTTCGAAATTTTATTCTTCAATTAATGGAAATCTAATTGTTTATGTGCTTATTGGATTTGTTGTGGTTTAATTCTACAATTTTATAATTTGATAATAAACTGAGATGGTGAATCAAATGAAAAACAAATAAATTGGACTAAAAAGAGTTAGGTGATTTAATAGAACAAGAATTGAATTAGATCAAGAAATTGTACGAAGAGAGATCTTACATAGGGTTTCAATATTATATTAGAGAACTTTATAACAAACTAGGGTTTTGGATAGGTTGTAAATTGAGATATTGCAACTTCCATAATCTAATTAGGGTCTATGATTTAGGGCTAATGGTTATAAATTGAGAGAGAGTAATCAACCCTGGGATAGTTTAAAACCAACAATATGATAATTCATAATCAATTAGGTTAGCATTAAGGATAGGTAAAATTCCCTTTCTCTCAATTGGTAATTTCTTTCGATTGATTCTTGGGTGTGCTATAATTGCTTAGTAATTAGTATTTCATGTTTGATTCTTAATTTGATTGATTGAATTAAATTTTCATTTTTAGTTTCGTTGCATCTTGGATTTTTGTTATTGTTTGTGGCCTTAGATTTTAAGATTTTATTAACTCCCTCCTCATAGGATCGACACCTTTGGTACTATGATAACAAACCATGTGCTTATAGATTATTGGAGGTTAATAATTAAAACTTACACATAACTAAACACCCGATCAAGTTTTTGGTGCCATTGTCAGGGATGCGATTAGTTTAATTCTTTATTTAAGGCGTTTTGGTTAATTTTTATTTTCTATTCTTTCTATTTCGGGATTAGTGCTTTTACATAAACACAAAAGTCATGGGAAGTTCAAGTCGTGCAGTTGAAATCTTAGAGTTAGACATCACTCAATTAAAACGGTCAATTAAAAAAGCTCAGTATGAAGAAGAGAAAGAAATCACAAAAGTAATAATGGTTGAGGAATTTCAACAAGATTTGAACCATGGAGCAAACCAAAGATGTCAACAAAGATCCCTTACGGATTTAATAAGACCAGGATTCAATGCAGCTAATTAAGGAGTAGCTAGGCTACCTACACAAGTAGCCTCTTTCGAAATTAAACAAGCCCTCCTAAACATACTTTAATAAAATGTCCCAATGCATATATAGTAAACTTCCTTGAAATCTGCGATACCTTTCGATACCATCAGATGCCAGAGGATGCGATAAGAATTAGGCTCTTTCCTTTTACCCTAAGAGATAGAGTAAAGGCCTAGTATCATTCTCTCAACCCAACTAATGTCATCATTTAGGATCAATTAGTTCATGTTTTTCTAGAAAAGTATTTTCCCCTTACTAAGACCACACAGATTATCAATGAGATTACCAACTTCCAACAAAGTGATAGGGAATCGATCTATGAAGCATGGGAACGATACAAGGACTAGTAATAGAAATGCCCACACCATAACTTACCTAAGGAGTTCTTGTTGCAAACATTCTATAATGAAGTAACCCCACATACGAGAGGCACGATTGATGCAGCTATAGGAGGGTCACTGATGGGAAAGATGGTAGACAAAGCAGAAGAGTTGATATAGGAGATGACGAGTAATAGCTACCTATAGACGAATGAAAGAAGTAGATAGCCCATTACTTTTCAAGAACAAAAAGGAATTGTAGTTGTTGATCAAATGATGGAGATGCAGGTAAAAATTGACAACTTAAATCAACTGTTCAACAATATGAAGGCTTTGTCCTTAGCTTCAGTAAAAGTTATGCATCTAAAGTGTGAAATATGTGGACAGATGGACTATGATATGGTGGACTGTTTCTAGATAAAGGATAATGATCTTAAGCAAGTTAATTATATGGAAGCTTAATATAGAATAGGATGGGGAAACAATCCTTACTCTAACACATACAACCCTGGGTGTAAGAATCACCCTTACTTCTTATGGAAGAACAATGCTGAAGGTCAGTTCAGACCTCAAAGATAGCCAAGTTTCCAACAAGATAAACTGAGCTTAATGGAATCCAAGTTAGATAGAATTTTAGACAAGCTTGGAACCTAGATGATGCACAAAAGAGTATGGAAGGTAGATTCGAACAAGTAACAAAGAACCATACCTCTTCAATCCATAATCTAAAAGCTCAAGTAAACAAATTGTCAAACACTTTCTCTACACGAAATATGGGAATTCTTCCTATCACTTCGGAAACAAAACCAAAGGAGCAACTAAAGGTTATTACACTTCAAAGTGGGAAGGAACTTGAACCACCCACAAAGACAATAAAGGAACCTGTCCCTTCTGTTGAGAAAGATTAAGAAAGGAAGAAAGAGATTAATATGAGCAAATACCTTCCATGTGTTACTCCTCCACCATATCCACCTAACATTCCTTTTCATCAACAATTACAAAATAAGAAACTGGATGCGCAATTTGCAAAATTTGTTGAGAAATTAAGGACGTTATAGATAAATCTCTCATTTATAGAGGCTTTGGAACACATGCCTAATATACAAAATTTTTAAAGTACATATTATCAAATAAGTGTACTTGGCAAGATAATTAGAAGCTAGATCTAACTAGTACCTGTAGTTCCATAGTCACTAGCCAGATGCCATCCAAATTGACGAATAAAGGGAATTTCACAATACCCTATGTGGTTGGTGAATTTGAATTCACAAAGTTCTTGTGTGACTTAGGAGCAAGTATTAATCTTATACCTTTATCAATATTTAAGAAGTTTGGGCTGGGTGAGATCAAGTCAACATCAGTGATAATTCAGCTGGTTGATCAATCTATTAAAATACTATTTGGAATAGTGGAAGATGTTCTAATGCAAGTGGACAACTTCATTATTTCGGTAAATTTTGTGGTTCTCAATTTTGAAGAAGATAAGAACTATCCACCGATCCTTAGTTAAGTGTTTATGAATATAGGGAAAGCCATAATTGACGTTCACAAAGGAAATTAACACTTCATATAGGCAAAGATATAGATCAAATTCAATATGAAGAAGGCTTTAAAGAACCAAACAACAAGCAGTGTTTATATGAAGGTTGAACTTATGGATCAAAATTTGCAAGAACAAGTTGAGAATTGCGTCGTAGAAGTACAGTCAGTGACAACAGAGACAAATAATAAATATGAAAAACTTAAGTCTAAAGGAGATGATGAGATGGAGGAGCCAGATGTTCAAACACATCAAGATAAATTAATCCAAACTGAAGCACCCATACATCTCAGATATAATTTTCAAGGTGAAGGTCAAATGTTATCGATAATAATCTCGAATCAATTGAATAAAGTGAGGTGGTAACAATTGTGAGAAAGCAAATGAAAGCCATCATATGGAAAATTTTTTATATTTGAGGTATAAGCCCAAATGTTTGCATGCACCGAATAAACTTTGCGGAAGGAAGTAGAACGGTGAGGGAGCATCAATGAAGGTTGAACCATAATATGAAAGAGGTGGTCAAGAAGGAAATAATCAAACTCTTAGATGCATAGATAATTTATCCCATCTCTGATAGTGAATGGGTCAGTCCAGTACAATATGTACCTAAAAAGGGTGGAATGACGATAATAGAAAGTGAGAATGGAGAAGTAATTTCAACAAGAATCATCACAGGGTGGAGAGTGTGTGTAGATTATCGCAAACTCAACTCAATGACTAAGAAAGATCATTTTCCTCTCCCGTTCATAGACTAGATGATATAAAGGGCAGTTGGTTATTCGTTTTATTTCTTATTAGATGGATATTCAAGATACAATTAGATCTTCAACTACCCTGATGATCAAGAAAAGACCACATCCACCTGTCTTTATGGTATCTTCGTATATAGACAGATTCCTTTTGAACTATGCAATGCCCTGACTATATTTCAAATATGTATGATGTTTATCTTTGCCAACATGATCGACGATATAATGGAGGTGCTCACAGATGATTTTTTAGTTTTTTGGAGAATCTTTCGAAATGTATTTGACCAATTTAGATAAAGTTCTTCAATGATGTGAAAAGTCACACTTAGTATTAAATTGGGAGAAATGTCATTTTATGGTGCAAGAGGGGATAGTGCTAGGACATAAAATCTAACACCAAGAATTTAAAGTCAACAGAGCAAAAGCAAAAGTTATAAAGAAACTTCCACTGCTAAGCAATGTAAAAGGTGTGCGAGGATTCTTAATTCATGTAGGATTTTATCGTTGATTTATCAAAGACTTCTTGTAAATTGCAAGACCTTTGATAAACTTATTAGTCAAGGATGTGCCTTTTATGTTTGATGATAAGTGTATGTTTACCTTCAACAAACAAAAGGAGGCATTAATATTAGCACCGATTCTATCACCACCAGATTGGACACTTCCATTTGAGGTTATATGCAATGCAAGCGACCACGCTATAGGTTGTGTATTGGGCCAAAAGAAAGAGAACAGGTTGCATACTATCTACTATCTCAGCAAGACCCTACAGGATCTCAGCAAGACCCTACAAGATCTCAGCTTAATTACACCACCACAGAGAAGGAATTACTTGCAGTAGTGTACGTATGTGATAAATTTCAATAATACCTTTTGGGATCAAAGGTAATCGTATTCACTGATCACACGAAGTTAAAATACCTTTTCAATAAAAAGGATGCAAAACCAAGGCTTATTTGATAGGTGGTACTTTTATAAGAATTTGATATAGAAGTGAGAGATAAAAAGGGAGTAGAAAATGTGGTTACAAACCACTTATCCAGAGTGGAAGGAAGGGAATGCAAGCCAAGCAATGATATTAATGAAAATTTCCCCGATGAAACCCTAATGCTACTTAAAAGTTTGGCTACACCATGGTTTGTCGATATCGCGAATTATGTTGCTAGTGGTAAATTTCCTTCTAATTTATCTTACCAATAAAGAAAGAGATTCCTACATGATTGTAAACAATATCTATGGGAAGAGCCAATTTTATATAGAACATATGCTGACGGATTAATGCAACGATGTTTAAGGATTTTATTCACCACAATTGTTTAAAGATGCTCAAACTTTTGTGACACAATGTGATCGATGCATGAGAATAAGTAACATCTCTAAAAGAGATGAGATGCCTTTATCCAATGTTTTAGAAGTGAAAGTTTTCGATGTACGAGGCATCAATTTTATGGGTCCTTTCCCATCTTCAATGGGAAACATGTACATTCTAGTGGGGGGGATTATATTTCACATTAGGCTAAAGCAGTGGCATCTCTAACCAATAATGGAAAGGTAGTATAAAAGTTCATCAAACAATTATTCAATCTATTTGGAGTGCTACGTATGATAATAAGTGATGGAGGTACACATTTTTGAAATAGATCTTTTGATGCCCTCTTAAAAAGATACGGAGTGGACCATCGTATTGCTACACCTTACCATCCACAGACTAGTGGCCAAATGGAAGTTTGAAACGAATTTTAGAAAAGATGGTGAACAACTCCAGGAAGGATTGGGTAATAAAGCTAGACGATGTCGTATGGGCTTATAAGATAGCTTTCAAAACACCTATCGGAATAACTCCTTATAGTTTTATATACAGAAAAGCTTGCAATTTTTTGGTTGAATTAGATCATCGGGAGTATTGGGCGATAAAAGCATTAAATTTGATTGGAAGCAAGCAAGCGAAAAGCAACTTTTGCAATTAGATGAACTTGAAGAGTTTCATTATAATGCCAATAAAAATGTCAAACTCTATAAGGAAAAAGGTAAAGAAATGGAACGATTATCGTCTTAAACAAAAGGAATTTAAAGTAGGGAATGCGGTTCTACTATATAATTCAAGGTTGAGGCTATTTCTAGGAAAGTTAAAATCTGAATGAAGTGGATCTTTTACGGTCATTCACATTTTCGACCATGGAGCCCTTAAACTGGACAATGCTAACAAGGAAACTTTTAAAGTCAATGAACATCTTTGCAAACTATATCTAGGAGGAGCAATTCCTAAAGACAAGAAAGTGATTTCCTTTTGTTCTAATAATTAAGACATCTCCATGGATGTAAAGTCAAGCTAAAGACCATAAATTAGCACATTTAGTAGTTTGATTGAAATTGTTAGTCTTAGTTAAAGTCATTTTGAAATTTCAATAAAACCTTAGTAATTTGAGTTGATTTGGGATCACTAATTATTTTACTCTATTTAAACAATTCTAAGATAAGACAACAATCTCAGTGGTCCAACATATTTGTTCTCAACTTCGACACCCACACTGCCTCCATCACTGTGATACTTTGTTTCTAACCCTTTTCCATTTATATTTTGTATTTTGTATTTTGTATTTTATTTTATGTTTCTTCCTTCCATATATGTTTGTAGGTCTCCTTCTCACATTGAGGACAATGTGTTGTTCAAGTGTGGGGAGGGTCATGTGTTTTGCTTTGAGTGTGAATCTTGCATATTATATGATAGTTTGTTAGGTTGCATATTGTGAACTTTGTGAACATGTCGATGGCTTAGATGGATTGAAATTGATTTAATTTTAAACATAATATAGTAGGTTGTGAAGAGTCATTAGCTCACGAAATTTTTAATTTGGGTTCTTTGGCTAAATATACAAGTTAGTAAAGATTTAGTGTTAGTTTATCACCCTATAAGTTGTCACATTCATTCATAATTTTAGGTTTTCGACTAAAGTACCTTTGCTTGTATGTTTTAATGAAAACAAGTAGCTAAACCAACAAGGTAGGCAATAAAAAATGTGTTTGTTAATTTTAAATAAATAACTATTCCATTGGCCTTCGAGTTATGAATAGAGCTAGTAGATAGTTGAGAACATGATGTAGCCAAGTAACTAGATCCACATGCATCACAAATATATGCCTTTGCATCAAAAGGCTATAATGACGTTCCAACTGTAACATCCCATTACTAGTGGGAAGGGTAGAATGGTAAATGTGAGTGACTAATGAGAGTTAGGGATGCATTTTACA
>JANVCQ010045288.1:0-11084 GCA_025531925.1 Erythroxylum plowmanianum
TGTGATTGAATGTGATATGGGTTCCGGACAGGAGGTCCGATGATACTGATGTTTGAGAATTATTTGAAGTGCTATGTGTATGGTGATGATTGGTTGTGTTTGTTTATGCTGGGATTCCGGATAGGAGGTCCGATGAATTGTGTTGATGGATTCGGTATATTGAAGTGCTTTTTGTTTATGGTTTGAATTAGTGATATATAGACATGTGTGTGTTTTTATAGCAAAAGAAAAATAAGAGTTAGATTTTTTAAAAGATGAGATTGAGATATGCATGATTAAGAAGAATCTTATAAATTGAGATTTTGATTGAGGATGATTTTCCAAATAGGAAATTAGATCGCTTTGTATGAGAATGAATAAATAAAAAATTGAAAAAGAAAGAAAAAAATTTATACCGGATTTGATTGGCTTAGATTAAATGTCTTAGTAGGTTCCTACGAGAAGCTCTTCCAAAATTTTGTTCACGGATGTCGGAGTTAAGTTTTTGTTCCATTTTATGATTTCCGATCCGTTTTTTGTTTTGTTTTCGATCCGTTTTACGTTTTTCCGGTTGGGGTCCGGCTCCGAAATCGGGTCCCAACATTTTCAATTCCTCATTTATCCTCAAACTTTTAGCTTGAAACCATTCCTTTTTAATCTTGTCATCAAGATCAATTCAAGGGGATAAATTAGTGTCAAGAAAAGATCTAAGAAAGAAAGGGTATTTAAAGGAAGTCAAGTAGCATCATTACCTCACCTCTGAGTATTAAGAGATCTTCATTTATAATTCATACGAGATAGGTAAGAAACCTAGATTTCTGATTTGGTCTATTTTCATTATCTTTGCTCTTATATCTTTGTTCTAATGTTGTTTTTCTATTTCTTATTTACTTTTAGTATTATGACATTAATGAATCTGAGTACGAATTGTTAAGTTATTATGAACTTAGGATGTGTTCAATACTCTTTCTATTATTGTTGCTTTTTGAGTCACTTGATTTTGTTTTTCTCATGTTAATATATTATCAATAATTATTATTTCCCAATTTTGCTTTAGGTGTACTATCAATATGATTTTTTTTTGATAAAAGGTTAAACCATCATATGCTTTTTCTGATACTTGGTTTATTTAATTGTTATTACCCTTTTTATCACCTATGATATTAGATTATTGATGCATATGTTTTGCAAATTTGATGCATTAACTAGTTCATATGCTTTGCTATCCCTTTTAGTTTTCTAACATATTGATGGTTTATTTTCTCTCTTATTAATATTATTATCATACCAGTGTTCTATGATATATTTTTTGGGGTTAGACTAGTTACTAGAGGAATCAACGTTTTATTAGGTGCCTGACTATATAGTCAGCAAGTGGGGTTCATTAGTCCATGCCATCCTTTTTTAAGTGATGCGAAATTATAAAAGAAAGCTTTGTAATTTGACATTTTAGTGGGTAAATAAGTAATTTGCCAATAACTAAGCTTGTTTGAGAAGCCTAAAACCAACTTCTCTAGCCCATGCTTTGATTTATCTTGCCCAATTCAGTTTGATCTTCATCATCTTTTCTTTCATTACCAACTCCTGAATAGAACTCAAAAACAAAGAAACATAATTATGTAATTGCTTCTAACCTATTGCATTTGAGATATCTAGATAGAAAGGTAGTAATGATATAGACATACTAATCCAACAACTCATTTATAGACATGTACACTGCCTTTTTCATCTCTCTCTTTATAAACTTCATATGTTAATGTTTTTACTTTATAATATATTTTTTTAGATATATATTTGGACATGGTCTTGGGTCTTTAATCTATTGAATTTGATTTAGTGACTGATGAGTAGAGTAGGCACTAATCATATGTTGTTAGTTTATATGTTTTTCATGGTATTGGGTAAACATTTATACCTTACAGCATGGTCTAGTGTCATTTTTTTACATATGATTTGTTTTTCTCATAATATTTCTTATGTCTACTTATGATATTTAATTTAGTGTGGTTGATATTTATATTTATTTTTAGAGTCCATAAAAGAAGGAAAATATCTAATAATTATATAATAATCTCCTTCATAAGAAAGAGGGAAGAACATTATAAATGCAAAACAAAAGATAGTAAGTAAGCAAATTAAAATTGATGTGAAATTGTTTTGATTTGAAACTTCAAATTATAGGCTGGGAATGGTGTTATCGCCTATAGGACATATTAGCTAGGTGGACCAAATTAAACTAAATCACTAAAGTTTGGATATAAAGTATGAGTTTATTTTGATTATAAGTACATCTTATGAGTATTTATAAAGTTTCCAAATGTGATGTTATTTAAATAAGATGTACAGATTGATGTAGAGCCTAACTCTTGAGCAATTAAAGTTAGTTACTAATTTGAGATTTGGCGAACTTAGAGAGATAAAAGATTAATGGTGATGAGGGATCTCTGTTATTGATTTTATGTTCGCTTTGATTTGGACAATCTATTATTAAAAATTAATCAGGATAAAATAGAGGAGATTGGTGGTGATAAAGTGGCATAGATCATAAGGGTTTTGAATGAAAAAAACAAGTATATATAAAATTTGATAATGGTAAAATAGACACTTCAATAGGAGTACAAAGTTAATGATACCAAATAGTGAATAATGAGTATTAGAGAAATTTAAGGTATACCAATGAAGGAACGTTTTCTTTGGAATTTCCTTCTTTATATGTTGGGTTTGTTTTTTGTGCCTGAGCACTAGTTATGGTATCAGTATGTATCTATTAGATACTGTTGTCAATGTAGTGCAAGTAGCTTAGTGTAAGCACTTCACCATTACCATCTTTGAAAGAATGCTTATAGATTTTCCCAAGCTATAAAAGGCAAAGGTGATATATCCTGCATAGGTAAATGAATAGCTATATTAATGGTGAGTTAGGCATCATACAAATTAAAATTGTTAATAAGTACGTAGATATATATAGAATGTATAATTCATAAAAATTGACTTCAATTTATAATTAATATGCACATTTTTATCTTGATAGGATATAAATGAATTCTCCCTTCAAATGGGAGAAAATGACAAGGATTACATCTTAAGATGACATTAATATTAATAAAGAGTTAGATGTTGATAGGGTAGCAAAGCAAGAGTATGGAAAGGTGAAAATAATGTTGTTGAAAATTTGTGGTAATGTTTTGAAATATTGTTTGGGAAGAGTTTACTTATACCTTAACTTATCTTAGTGGTGGAGGATTAATTGCAATAAGGACTACCTAAAGAATTTTTTGGGGGATGATGAAAAAACTATAGAAGGTTTAGTAGGAGATGAATGATGCAAAGGTAACGAGTTACTAACTTATTGAGAACTTGTTTGTCCAAAAGTTTTGGCTTATGAATTAATACTTAACATTTTAGATAAATTACAAAAATAGAAGAAGTTTCAAGGTATGAGAAGATGCCATTAATAAAGAATATTAGTGAGAAAGAAGTTTAAAGGTGTGAGGAGATACTAATGATGGACCGAAAAAGATGTTCCTAGGTGTGATAAGGCACCAACAGCTGAGAAAAGATAAGGTTAAGGTTGTCTAGAGGCGTAGGAAGATGAAAAGAAGGAGAAGCATAAGAAGATGAGACTTAAGAGAGTGGCATATGTTAAAGAAGACTTTGGTACATTTGGATTATTATTTATAATGATTTTTTTCTTCTTAGATGAAATCCAAGAATTATGAAAGATTTGGGTTTATAGTAGGATGCTAACGATGGATGTTGAAGATAAAAAATAGAAATAATTAGAATATAAAAAGAAAAGGCATGGATGAGAAGGTAAGATTAAAACATTTAAAGTTTAACCAAGCAACTATTCTTATAAAAATGAACTTGAATTCATATGCATTGCAATCCTAAGAATAATAATCCTGAAATCAAGGTCATTGAACATATTCTTTATTTTCACACTACAATAGAAACAACATTTGGTTACAAAAAATAACTGTTAAAAGTCCAAAAATTGCGCTAAAAATCCTAAAAACGTCGCTAAATTTTTGTAGTTGAAAAGTATAGGCAATGTTTTTTGTAAATCTTCGCTAATAGTTTTTGTGGCACCACATTAAATTGTCCAATCATATATTTTAAAATATATAAATAAAAAGTGTATATTTATGTAATATAAATTAATTTTGCGTTTTAAGTTTTATAAATTTTTAAAATAACATTGTTGTTAGCTAAATTTGTTTATAGACTTATAATCATTGTCAATAATATTAAATTTGATTTTAAAAATATGATGTTAATATTGAATATTGAATATAGATCTCCATGTTTTACTATATTGCAATTCACCTTTTCTTGTTCATTTTACCTTTGGTTGTTGTTCTGCAATAGGTAGTCTTTAGCTTTCTCTTAGAGGAGTCATAGATCACTCCCATCCTAGGTGAAAGCTAACCTGGAGGTATTAAATTACTTTATTCTTTTGTATTAACTTAATGTCTTCTTGCCTAATCCATATTTCCAGCTAGTAGTTAAAGATTATAGCTTCTTGTTTTAGAGGGAGAAATGCAATCCCTAGTCTTCATTAAATCTTCAGGTAAGTCTTTCCTCTTTGTAAATTTTTGCTTAACTACTCTAAAATTGATCTGTTCATCTGCTTGGATTTCTTGCATTCATTTTCTATGTAATTTATGCATTTTATTGATTGCCTATAGTTGGTCTTACTGTTTATGTACTTCATTTTGTTTTGAATTCCATCACAGTAGCTCTCTTCATATCTGAGGAAGGGCTTGGGGAAACTAACTATTTTTGTCAGAATAGTGACTTTAGAGAAAAGAACACTTAATTATATGAAGTTGTCTCAGTTAATAAATCATAAAATTAACATTGTTGGAATGTTGGAACAATCAATAAAAAGTCTTTTATTCTTAAAGATGACAGATCACTTATTAATTTGTGCCATCTGCTCTAGGTTTTATTTATCTTTAATGGTGACTAACAAACATAGAATGTTCTAGTGTAGTGGGTTACATTAAAAAAACTAAGTTTTGATGATCTTTGCTTCTTCTATGAATATTTTGTTAATTGCATATAGCTTTATGAAGTAAATCACTTGTTAATATAGCAATCACGTATAATATGTAAAATACACAAGGGGGTTGAATTGTGCAAAATCTTCAAAGATATTAATCTTTAGAATTTTTTTAGAATTTCTTTACAAATTCAGATGATCACAAAAACAATTTACTTAAGTTAATGAGTAATGCAATTGCAAAAATTATTATCTACTCTTCTAACAACAAGAAAATTAAAAGATAAGGGTTAGAGAATAGACACTGCAATTTTATACTGGTTCACCTTTAACCTTGGGCTACATCTAGTCCTCAGAGTTTGTCTGAGATTTCACTATACTCTTCAATTTTACACGTATTCTTTATCTACTTTCTTAGCCTCTGTAGGTTCTAGCCTTTCTTTCTCTTGGAAAGATATTGTTTGAGCTTCACGTTATAGATGTATTCGCTCTCTTTCTTTTGCACTTTAGTACAAAGTTTCTCTAAGTATTGAACAATCGGATTTTCTCTCTTGTAAAAACGTTATTTAGTTTACAACTAAAACTAGTATTTATATCCTAAGTCTTTAACTGTCTTCTTGAGAAACTGCTTCTTGAATCTTCTAGAAACCGTTATTAGTTGAATCCTATAACTAACTCCAACTAACTAACTGATTGACATTCTAGAATAGTTTCCATTTGCATCATCTAGTACTATACTTCTTCTGGTGTTGTGCCTCTTCTAGTGTCATGCTTCTTCTGTTGTTGCGCTTCTTCTGGTTGACATGTATCTTCTTATGTTGACTTTCTGTATCTTCTGGTATTGACTTTCTATATCTTCTAGTGTTGACTTTCTATATCTTCTAGTTCTATATCTTTTGGTGTTGACTTTCTATATCTTTTGGTATTGACCATGTATCTTTTGGGTTTGACTATGTGTCACTTACATTTTTCTACACACTTAATAAACTTATCAAAACAATTCACACAATTCTAAGTTTATTATTATTTGATTGTCATCAAAATTAATAGAAGTGCAGTCTTCTTGACTTAACAATCTCTCCCATTTTGATGATAACAAATAATCATAATATTAGAAGATAAAATGATATTCAGACGAATAAAATCAAATAATGTTCAGACGAATAATAATCAAAACAAAAACACAAGAAATGCATAAGATATATAATGCTTTCTAATATTTTCACTTTTCTCTTTTCTCCAATTCTTCTCCTCTTCTCTTTTTCTCCCCCTATTTGTTGTTAATAAAAAAGATAGCTCATCTTAGACGCTTTAGAATTTTAGAATACATATGTTAAATATCAGTTCGAATCATCTTGAGATCTTGTTCAAAAGAAAGACATAGAGGTGTTATTTCCTCATGAAGATCACCCACTGAATCATATAGTTCATCAACCTCAGTATGAATTTTCTCAACATCTTTCCCTAATACTTCTTGAACTTCCTTCTGTTTGTGACTAGCTTCACTAGAATTGATGAAATGCTTCAATAACTCCGAATTAACAGTAGGATCTTGTTGTATTTCACTAAGAGGATGAAGATTTTCAACAACAGATGGTTCTCTAGGTAAAACGTCTAACTCTATAATTTTGATTGAGGGTAGTTTAAAAGTTTGTTTTCCTTCTGGGAGATCAAGATCATCAAATTTGGGTAGTTTGAAAATTGGTTGACCGAGAAGGTGTAACATATTTTTGACTAAAGGTATGAAACCTAAAGGTCTGAAATGCATGATTAAATGTATAACGCTCTATAAGTTGAAATTGATACCTTCAACCGTGATATTTTTGTACCTTCCTTCTGTCACAGTGCCAACTACATTGAAAGTTTCATCTTGATTAGAAACTCCAAATTGACTCCCTAATGCCCTTGATATGTGATGTGATACATAGACACCTACAGGTCGAGCTGCATTACATGTATCATCTATGTTCTTCACAGCCACTTGAATATGTTCTTCTATAAGATCATCTTCATGCCCTTTGGGAAACATCTTCTTCTTCCCTTTTCCTTTGTTTATTAAGGGGGTTGAAAATCTTGGTTGTACATCTAGAACAATCTTTATTGTTGTTCTGCTTGTAATCGGATAGATAGTATAATGATCCTTTGAAATCTTCATTGGATATGGTTTTGACTTTTCATCTTGCAGAATACCATATAATCTTCATTCTTCATGACTGAGAATATGTATTGTCTGATCGTTACTGGTATAGGCTCGATTTATACCTTGGCTATCTTCTTAGAACATTCTCTGAAAATAATTGAACTTTTGTTTCGAACAGTTACTGATTCTTCTATAATCTTCATTTTTAAATATTTTTGTTGATTGGTTGTGAAGGATTGTAAGGTACTAGTTGGTGTTCAACTGTCTGTGCCTTCTGTTGAACATCAGATGAAGAAACCTTTTTTTGACTAAGATTCATCTTCTTTTGTTCTTCTGCTGGTTTGGAAGAGAGTTGTTGTTGAGGCAACTTCCTCTCAAATACTAACTTCCTTTTTATCTCTATCTCTCTAGATGATTTTGTTGATTGACCTTGTAGAATAGAGACAATTGATCTGGTAGGTTGCTATTGTTGCTCTTGCTTCTCAAAATCTCCACCAAGAATCATAACTTTCTGCTTCTTCTATTCTTGTTATCTTAAGGTCAATAATCTTGATGACCTTCTTGACTATTTGGGCTTTTCTAATTGGAGTCTTAGACTTCCTCTTCAAAGACACTTATTGTGTTGATTGTTGAACCCTGCTTTCCTCTCTTTGTAGAAATTTCTTAGCTTATTTTGACACATCAGACGATTATTCAACCTTTTCTTCTGCTAATGTTCTTCTTGTCGATCGAGGTTTTGTTTGTCTTTTAGATGTAACATGTTCACTCCTAGTTCGTCTTACTATAAGCTTCCCATCAGACTTTGCTTTCGGTGTAAAACTTATATTCGCGTCAGCTTCAAACTTTATTCCCATTATGAGAATAATAGAGGCATTGATAACACTCTTCACATCCATCTTTACCCTGTTACCTCTAGCAAGTAAGATTCTAGATTCTCTAAAGAATCTTGTCAATGGCATACTGTAAGGTAAAGAGCTATAATAATCTCCCTTAGACTTTATCATGTAATTCAAAATCAAGAATGGAAGATTAACGGGTTGGTGATTAAGTACATGAAACAAACAATGTTCATCATTCATTGTCACCATGTCCTTTGAGCCTACTCTTGGTAAAACACAGTGGATAAGTAGTGAAAGTAGAACCCTAGCCTTCGGAATGAGGGTTGAAGCCTTTTTGACTCCTAGATCACCACTTCCATATAGTTGTCGATTGATGTGAGCTTTATCTACACAACCTTGAGTGATCCATTTTGTATTACAACTTTGCTCCAATGCTTGGACACCCAATAGCCTTCTCGATAGAATCTTGTGTGACTATAATCGACAACCCATCTAACATTGATATTAAGGTGTTGTCCACCACCTTTGCATTCTTCCAGAACTCATATATCTCATTCAAATAGACCGTTTCACGAATGTTGAAGAAATTTTTCCAACCAATTGCTTCAATTTCTAGTTCAATGTCCATCTGATTTTTCTTCAAAGAAGTGAAATCAACGTGTCTCCCATAGGTAAGAGATTTCTTCATTTTTTGATATGTAACAAATAAACACTAAACACACAAATATATTTCACTTGACGTAGCAAGGTTAATATCTAAAGAAAATATGAAATGAGAAGAACTTAAAGTTTAGAATAGAGTATTGAATCGTCTTTTTTGAGAGGACTAAACAAGTCGGTTTCAAAGTTTCAAAGTTTTTCAAAAAAATTCTAGAGTATAAGGTATTTTAGAATCTTGAAAAGATTTCCTTCTTATACATACTCTTGAAAAGTTATCGTTCGTAACTTACCGTTACTATTTACTTGAAAACTTAAGACTTTTTATCTTCTTCTTGTATGAATTGTCTGGGTCATGATGTGTTAGATGAATGGTCATTCAACATTACCATATTTAAGTTTCGTCTGATTTCCTTGAATCTATCTTCACTTAAGGGTTTAGTGCATATAGCCGCCCATTGTTGATTCATCTCAAGAAATTGTAGACTGATGATTCCTCTCTGTACATAGTCTCATATAAAATGATGTCTAACTTTAATATGCTTTGCACTCGAGTGTTGTAATGGATTCTTTGATAGATTGATAACACTTGTGTTATCACATAAGATTGGGATTTAATCTTCTTGGATAGAATAATCCTCTAACTAATACTTAATCTATAACGTCTGTGAACAACAGTTTGCAGTTGACATGTATTCAGCTTCTGCAGTAGATAGAGAAATTGAACTTTGTCTCTTACTTAAACAAGAAATTAGATTATGACTAAGAAAGTGACAACCTCCACTTGTACTCTTTCTATGAATCCTATCTCCAGCATAATCAACATCACAGTAGCTAATTAACTTGAAAATTTTACCTTTCTTATACATTAAGCAAAGATCAGTAGAAGCTGCCAAGTATCTCAATATTCTTTTGACAGTAATTTAATGAGATTCTTTAGGATCTGCTTGAAATGTTGCACACAAACAAACACTAAACAGTATATCAGGTTTGCTTGTAGTTAGGTAAAGTAAAGAACCAATAATTCCTCTGAAAAGGGTTTGATCAATCTTCTTACTAGCTTCATCCTTCGATAAGAGGATTAAAGGATGCATAGGAGTTGACATAGGTTTGACCTTCTCCATTTTATATTTGACTAACAATTCTTTGATATATTTTTGTTGATGAATAAAAATCTTTTCTTCAGTTTGTTTAATTTGTAAACCAAGAAAGAATTTCAATTCACTCATCATACTCATTTCAAATTCACTTTTCATAAGATTTTCAAAACTAGAACATAACTTGTCAGAAGTTACACCAAAAATAATATCTACATATATTTGTACAACTATAAAATCATTTTTAATATGTTTTCTAAACAAAGACTTATCTACTTGGCCTCTAATAAAGTCATTTCTAATAAAAACGAACTCAGACGATCATACCAAGCGCAAGGGGCTTATTTTAATCCATACAAAGCTTTATGAAGTCTATAGACATAGTCTAGTTTATCAGTATCTTCAAAATTAGGGTGTTGCATTACGTAAACTTCTTTATCTATAAAACCATTCAAAAAGGCACTTTTCACACCATTTGAAATAGTTTTATATCATGAAAAACAACATATGCAAACAAAATCCTAATAGCTTATAGTCTAGCTACAGGAGCATAGGTTTCATTATAGTTTATTCCTTCTTATTGATTAAAGCCTTGAGTTACTAATCTAGCTTTGTTACGGTTCACTCTTCTTGACTTGTCTAGTTTATTTTTGACTACCATCTAGTTCCTATGATAGACTTATTGGATGGTCTAGGAACTAAAGACCAAACTTTGTTCCTTATAAATTGATTTAACTCCTCTTGTGTGGCTAAAACCCAAGCTTCATCTTGAAGAGCTTTATCAATTTTCTTCGGTTTTAATTCAGAAACAAAAGCTACATTTGGCTCTCTTCTAAATTTAGATCTAGTTCTTACTCCTTCTGATGTTTCTCCTATAAGTTTTCTGGTGAGAAGATTTGTACTTCCAATCTTTTCTAAGACTAAAGTTTTCAGAAATATCTTCTACCTTTTTAGGTGGATCGTCTGGTGGTGATGTGATTAGGTTATTGACTAAAGGAGCAAATAGAGTTTCATTATCAGAATCGTCTCTTCTATCTAGACAAGAATCATCACCAAATTTAACATGCATAGACTCTTCAATAGATTTAGAAATAAGATTATAAACTCTTCAATAGATTTAGAAATAAGATTTAGAAATATCCTAGAAAAATTCTTGAATTGATATTAGAATCAAATTTATCCAAGTTTTCTTTTGTATTCAATATAGTGCATTTGTAACCAAAAGGATGGAAGTAAAAGATATTTGGCTTTCTTCCTTTCCATAACTCATATGGAGTTTTATTTAAAATTGTTGGACCAATGGTGGTTGACAAATTAAATCCCTTTATGTTTTGATAATAATAAAATATCTAGAATTAGTTAAG